>CAUDMG010001177.1:175000-215000 GCA_958450375.1 Homarus gammarus
TCCTCTTCTCCCCTCTTCCTCTTCTCTTTAACCCCTTCCCTCTCCCCTCTTCCCCTTCCCCTCCTCTAACCTAACCCCCCCACCTCCCCGATTAAGAGTTAAGGTGTTTAATCTGACGGTGAAATATTCTTGTTAACATATAATCTTAACGAGAGCCAAGGACATATACACCTAACCTAACCTAACCAAACCTAACCAGACCAAACCTAACCTAACCATAGTTAACAGTGAGGGGCATCATGGCGTCAGAATTCCCCAGAGACTCTACAGTAATCGTTAGAGTGGACCATATGAACTGCTGGGGGCGGGGGGGGGGGGGCTGATACCGGGGCCCATTAAGATTGATGCCTATTAATACTGGGGCTCCTTAACGACTGGGGTCTATTCGACTAGGAATCGTTGGGTAGGTGGGTGAGAATCCTTCGTGTTGTTTGGGACTACGTTCAGTATCCTTCTGGAGGAGAGAGAGAGAGAGAGAGAGAGAGAGAGAGAGAGAGAGAGAGAGAGAGAGAGAGAGAGAGATATCCCGGTGTATGGATGTATAAATGTGTATATTTATGTATACATGTATGTAAATAAAAGTATACATGTGTAGATCTTTATATGTGTAAATATATAACGATGTGCATATGTACATTTACACATCTGCAGTCAGCGTCTGGAGTCTGCACAGGTGTAGCGTAGGTGTAGTAGTGAAGGTGTGGAGGCAGTACAGGTGTTAGTCTCCATCTCGCTATACCCGGGGGAGGGAGGAAGGAGGGGGGGGGGGAAGGAGGGGAGGAGGGGAGGGAGGAAGGAGGGGGGGGAAGGAGGGGAGGGAGGATGCGATGAGAGTGAGAGAGAGTGAGAGAGTAAAAGAGAGCGAGAGTAAAAGAGAGAAAGAGAGGGAGGGTGACAGCCGGCCGGTCGCTCGTGGGCGCACACACCCCACACACACACACTGGCCGGCCGATGCTGCCACGCCCCTGTTGGCACTGTTGCTACTACTGCTGCTGCTTCTGTTGTTACCGTTTTAATTACCACTATAGCTACTGTTGTATTGCGTTTTCTGTGATTCCCGTTTGATGCTTCTGTTGCTATACTGTTGCCAACGCCCTTTATACTCTACTGAAGGCTACGATACTGCTGTTGCTATGGTAGTCTTTCAGCGTCTGTTGCTACTGCTGTTTGCTGCTACCGTTGCTGCTGCTACCACACTTACCAGACTCCCGTTGCTACTGTTAATTTCACCGTTTTTACCAATACATCAACTCTTTCCCGTTTAACCACTTCTACTACTATTACTTACCGTTATTCCCGTTGCTGCCGTTGCTATGTCTCTTTGTGAAAATTATCGCCACTCTGTTTACAATAAGTCTCCCTGCTACAGCTACCCCCTACCCCCCATTACCCCCTGACCCCCCCTACCCCCTGACCCTCCTACCCCCTGACCCCCCTACCCCCTGACCCCCCCTCCAGCCTTGTACAATATTCCCTTCATCTTGTTATGGGAAAATTACTGATCTAACTCACCTGGTGGGAGTCTCTGGTTACAGGCAGGTGGGGGTTGTGTTATGGACGGGGAGGGGGAGGTAGGAAGGGGGTTTGTGACTAGGGGAGGGAGGGGGAAGAGATGAGGTGAGTCACATCCAGGTTATGAAGATGAGGTGATTGTAAGGAAGGGTTGTGGTTTAGGTTATGAGTTGTAGTTAGGTCGAGGTTCATGTAAGGTCAGAGGTCACATTAGGTCAGAGGTCACAATATATTACAGATCACATTAGGTCAGGGGTCACAATATATCTCAGATCATATCCGGTCAGAGGTCACACTGTCGCAGATCACACTATGCCACAGGTCACATCAGGTCAGAGATCACACTATGCCACGAGTCACATCAGGTCAGAGGTCACACTGTCAGGTCACATCAGGTCAGAAATCACACTATGTAAGGTCACATCAGGTCAGAGGTCACACTATGTCGCAGGTCACATTAGGTCAGAAATCACACGATGTAAGGTCACATCAGGTCATAGGTCACAATATGTCGCAGGTCACATTAGGTCATAAATCACACTATGTAAGGTCACATCAGGTCAGAGGTCACAATATGTCGCAGGTCACATCAGGTCAGAGGTCACAATATGTCACAGGTCACATCAGGTCACACGTTACGCCCAAACTCAGAAACAGACCAACTCAATTTATTTTTTTCAAATTCATTGGTGCATTTTTATGTGGTTAAATAGATTGAGGAAATTTTAGTGAGAAAAATGAATAGTGCGAATTTTGAGCTTGGCGGCGGAAAAAAAGCTAGCCCACCAACAACCCGAATTTAGGTGTTAATTAAATAAAACTGGTTTGGGTCATGATTTAACAGAACCAATTTTAGCGGCGAGTTAAACAGTGAAAATTAAGGTTTGGGAAGTGTGTGTGTGTGTGTGTGTGTGTTTGTGTGTGTGTGTGTGTGTCAATTATTTGCTGTTTTCTGACGTTTCTGGTATTGGGATAATTATCATTATTATTATTATTTTTATTTCCTTATTATTTTCCTTTTAGTTATAACTGGAATAAATATTTGCGAAATTTACTAAACTCCGAGAAACTATATATCAAGGTCACATAAACGTGCTTCTGGGGAATGGAACCTGACTTTAATCGGGATATGGGTGTTTCCGAGTCACATAAGCGTGATAGCGGCAATAAAAGCCGGTTTTAATATTAGAAAGCATATATCCGGGTCATATAAGCGTGGTAGCGGGAATGGAAGCCGGTTTGTATCTTCTACTGAGTGATGGTCTTCATTACGTAACCCGGAGATAAGTGTGTGTGTGTGTCAGGGGGGAACCCGCCTACATTGTTTCTCTCCTGATACATTGTTTTGGTGAAAGGGAGGGAGAGGGGGGGGGGAAGAGGGACAGGGGAAAGGAAGGAGGGAAAGGAATGTAGTGATGGAGGGAAGGGGGGGGGGGGAGGGTAGAGTGTGTGTGTGTGTGTGTAACCTAAACACTCACATTTGCAGTGTACCCTCCTACACACACACACACACACACACCAAATAAAACAGATGGCCTCACAGCCCCGTCTGTTTTATCGCGGGACTGGACAGTGTTTGGCAGTGACGTCAACGGACATCTTTAGGCGAAGTCATTTGATATGTGTTTACATTTAATACATCTTGTTGACGTCAGTTAGTGTCTGTCTACGTTTATTTGATACACCTGGAAGATGTCAGCTGATGTCTGTCTACTTTTGATACACCTTGATGATGTCACCTGGTGTTTGTTTACACCTGAGTGGGAATCAGCTGATGAATATACAACGTTCCGCCGTATAGGTAGACAAACACTGTTACCTGTGCACACACCTGGGGCACCTGCTGCTCTCTCTCTCTCTCTCTCTCTCTCAACTCAACCGATCAAATTGGCCATTTATCTACAGCTGCCTTATTTGGAGGGAACACACACACACACACACACACACACACACCTGTATTCTTCATCGTGTTCGCTGTGATGTTTATCTCAACCTCGCCGATAAGAATGGTACAAAACATGCCAGGTGTGTGTGTGTGTGTGTGTGTGTGTGTGTGTGTGTGTGTGTGTGTGTGTGTGTGTGTGATCAGCTCGCCCTCTGATCAACTTGGCCGTGGTGAGGAAAAATTATCCAACACGGGTCGTTTACAAGTTACGGCGCCATTGTCCTGCTACACTACACTACACTACACTACACAACTTTTTAAACCATGTCTTCCCTAATTACATAAAGTTGTGGTTTAGTGTTGGTAGGAAGTGAAGTTTAATGGACGGTGGTGTTTTAAAGCCCCAGGTCGATGAAGCACCTTAATGTTTACTATACATATAATCCTTTGAGGACAATGGTTTAATGAGGTGATGGTTTAATACTGGTAGGATGATGGTTTAAAACATTGGTAGGATGATGGTTTAACACTGGTAGGATGATGGTTTAACACTGGGAGGATGATGGTTTAACACTGGTAGGATGATGGTTTAACACTGGTAGGATGATGGTTTAACACACTGAAAGGGTGATGGTTTAGTTTTTTAAGAAGGCGGGTTTAACATTTGTGGAGAGGTTTATTTACTGGAGGACGATGGTTTAACTTCAGTTTCGTTCCAGCACTTCAGAGTCTCGTTCCAGCTGTCCTTAGTCTCGTTCCAGCACTTCAGAGTCTCGTTCCAGTTGTTTTTAGTCTCGTTCCATCAGTTCAGTCTTGTTCCAGTTGTCCTTAGTCTCGTCCCAGCTGTCCTTATTCTCGTTCCAGCTGTTCTTAGTCTCGTTCCAGGTGCTCAGAGTCTCGTTCCAGTTGTTTTTAGTCTCGTTCCAGCACTTCAGAGTCTCGTCCCAGCTGTCCTTATTCTCGTTCCAGCTGTTCTTAGTCTCGTTCCAGGTGCTCAGAGTCTCGTTCCAGTTGTCTTTAGTCTCGTTCCAGCACTTCAGAGTCTTGTTCTAGTTGTTCTTATTCAATCTCGCGGCAGCAGTTGGGAGTTGGAGCTCACCGTCACGCTGGAGTGCCCATGATAGCAGCGTGGCGGAAGTCCTGATACACGGCCTTAGTTGGAGTTACCGCAAATAGACTTTACTTGTTTGAAGCTGTTGATTATTATTGATCTTAAGTGTGATCACCAGGGTAGGGTAGGGTAGGGTAGGGTAGGGTAGGGTAGGGGAGGTGATGTTTGGATAGGGTAGGGTAGGGTAGGGTAGGGTAGGGTAGGTTAGCGTAGGGTAGGGTAGGGTAGGGTAGGGTAGGGTGGGTAGGTGATGTTTGGAGAGGGTAGGATAGATTAGGTCAGGTTAGGTTTTCCTTACTGGCAGCGGCGTTTATTCCCCGTCGCGTCCAAGGATAAAATAGTGTTGTAGATTCGTAGTTAAAAATTTGTGTTTGTCTGTAATTTAAACCTGAGAGAGAGGGGTGAAATTTTTGTGCTTGAACTTTTAACGTGTGTGTGTGTGTGAGTCAACACGAACGCAAGGGAGAGTTTTAGAACTTCTTATAAAACTTCAAAGTACCGAAAAATTTCCCACAAGACAAATAATAATTATTCATAAAAGAGTAATAAAGAAAAATAGGTGATAAACAAGGTGTTACAGACGTAGGGGCAAGACATAAGGAACAGTGAAGTATTTATGTTTGACGCTGGCAATGAACTTATGTCTCTCTCTCTCTCTCTCTCTCTCTCTCTCTCTCTCTCTCTCTCTCTCACACACAACTCACCACCACCGCCTCCCTTCTTCCTGCCGCAGGGTTCAGCTCTGACGGGGGCGAGGATCTGTGTGAGGTACTGGTACAGGACGTGCAGGAGCCCCACGTCCCCCCACACTACGTCACCTCGGCCACCAACACGCCCACCACGCCGCCCATTTCCTCCCGCCATCCCCACGCCCACCACCACCACCGTCAGGGGAAACCGTCGTCAGGTTCCTCGCGACATTCCTCCTACCGCGCCCACGTCAACCACCTCGACAACAACACGTCGCCCGAAAACAACAACATGGACGTGGAGGTGAGTGTGCTGTTGACGTTCTCTTCCAGGTTTTGAGACGTCGACCCTACCTACCCCCCCCCCCCTCCCCTCCCCGTTCGTGAGATCACCGGATTCTCAGAGGATCATTAATCCGGATTCATTTTAGGGGGGGGGGGGGATTCCTATATTTGTTTCCTCATCTGATGTGTTTATGTGTTTAGATAAATATTTGAGATGTTTTAATGCTTTATAATGATTATTTTAACCCATTTAATTGAGTGTAATAATTGGTGATGTTTAATGAGGGTTTAGGTAAGTGATAAATAATGTGGTTCTGTTTTAATTGTATTTTTTCCACGGTTTTTTTTTATTACTTGTCAATGAGACGATATTTGACGTTTTAAAATGTATTTCAGATGTATTATTTTATTTCTATTAAACCACTGGCCGGGGGGGGGAGGGGGGGAGGGGGGGGGTAGATGTGTTTTGGTGAAGTATATTGATTTGGCGAATGATGAGATAGATCCATTGTATTTGTCTTTATTCACGAAACTGGACGAAATCTAATGAAATATTCCAAATGAACGAAAAGTCGAAGAGGGAAAATAGTTCACTGTGTGTTGGTGTGTTGTACTGAGTTTATTAAAGCAACTGGATGAAGGAAAACCCGATATTATTGTTGTTGTTTGATAAAGATTTGGTTAAGTTATTGTTAGTTTCGTTTTCTTTGTGTGTGAGTGTGTGGGGGGGGGGGGGGGGGTGGGGGATGGACTAACTTAGGGGATATGTTCCTCTTACAAGAACAAAAAATAATAAGTTTGTTTTTTGTTGATCTGGGCGTAGGAAAACTTGCCACACTGTACTGATAATGTATGTGTGTGTGTGTGTGTGTGTGTGTGTGTGTGTGTGTGTGTGTGTGTGTGTGTGTGTGTGTGACAAAATTCCTGGACAGTATTAACATATATAATTCATGCGAATTCAGACCATGATGATGTTGTACAGTGGCCAGATGACCCTGTGTGTGGTGAGGGTGTGTGGTGAACTGTGTGGTGAGGGTAGAGGTGTGTGGTGAGGGTAAAGGTGTGTGGTGAGGGTAACAGTGTGTGGTGAAGTGTGTGGTGAGGGTAAAGATGTGTGGTGAGGGTAACAGTGTGTGGTGAAGTGTGTGGTGAGGGTAAAGGTGTGTGGTGAGGGTAAAGGTGTGTGGTGAGGGTGTGTGGTAAGGGTAACAGTGTGTGGTGAGGGTAAAAGCTGTTGCATCCTGACTAGAAGAAGAAAATGCGAACCATTTAATTTTCCTCGTTGGCTCTTACTTGTTAAAGAAAACCAGGACAGTCTAGAGGGAGAGGGAGGGGCAGATTACATAGAAAACGATGCCAGACGAAGGGTAGACTGTGTGAAACGAGAGAAGTGTTATGTAGGTAGGTAGGCTCTCTCTCTCTCTCTCTCTCTCTCTCTCTCTCTCTCATGTACGAGAGTTAAACGTGCGCGATATTAAGTTGATCGATGCGTAAAGTGATGGACGAGAGTTGGGGAATAAAATGTGTGTGTGTGTGTGTGTGTGTGTGTGTGTGTGTGTGTGTGTGTGTCCTAAAGGGGCTTTATCTTTTTGGCCTTTCTTTAAATGTCATCGTGTTTTTTCCTTTTAAATATGTCGGGAGAAATGGTCTTTAAGATTTCCTGTATTAGCTTGTGTTAAAATGACTTTCCCTTTAGATATGCGGAACAAGAATGACTTTCCCTTTAAATTCGTGGTGCAAAAACTCCTTTCCCTTTAAGTAGTACGCGTATTTAAACTGTCTTTCCCTTTAAATGTCTGGATGTGAAGTGTTCTCTTTAAATTATCATACTCAAGGATTAAGTCAAGGGATTAGTTCATCATACAAGAACGATTAATTGGTTATACTCAAAGGATTAAGTCATCATACTCAAGGGATTAAATTATCATGCTCAAGGGATTAAGTCGTAGGATTAAGTCATCATGCTCAAGGGATTAAATCGTACTCTTCTCTGGGTTTAAGTCACCTCTGTACTCAAGGGATTAAATCGCCTTACTCAAACCGGATTACCGAGTTCTCAGCTGATCGTTACACACACACACACACACACACACACACACACACACACACACACACACACACAGTAGAGTTTTAATTCACAGGTTTAGTCTGAATGGTTTAAGGTTTATTCGTGTTTGTATAGAGATGTCCTACCAAAACCTTTTCATTTCTCTCAAGTTTATTTGGATAATGAAACAATGACATAAGAATAGGAAGTTATATTTATTCTTGAACTGTAAAAGAAAAAGTTGATCACCTTAAGATTATCCTCAGGTTTCATGGGTTTTTTATTTTAATTACTTTTTTAATTTTAAGATTTAATTTACTTTTTTCAGCACGTTTGATGGGAAGGTGTTATTTTTTTAAACTAATATTAACAAAAATGACTTATATTTTTTTAGTATTTATTATAGAATTTTGACATCTTGAAAAAAATAATTTTCATTAAAACTGAAGATTAAAAAACAAAAAATATTGAAAGTAAAGGAAAAACTGATTTTTTCTCAATTTGTGAAAAGAAAGTCGATCCTTTTATTCAACCCTGAAATATGTTGACCAAGAAAAAAGTCAGATTTTCCTTTTATTTATAGATGAAGGAAAACAACAGACTAAATAAATAACATCACCGTGATTGAGCGCTGAGAACCTAACCGGGCCTCTGTGGAGGGAATTTTACTGAGGGATTTTTTTTCTTGCGGGATTAGCCCACCCGGGCACAGGTCACTGACCCACATCAGGGCCTGGGGGGCGAAAATATAATAATAATAATAATAATAATAATAATAATAATAATAATAATAATAACAAAGTACTCTAAAGAAATAAAAAACAAAAATCAATAGTGAGAAACAATATATGTATGTTGTGTTGTCAATAGTAAGAGAAACAATTGAGACCCTGCAATTGTGTGTAAATGAGGCGGAAAGTCAGATCATCAACCTGGGACTTGGTCACATATGGCAGCAGGGTCTACCATTAGACAACACATTGTGCTTCCAATATCTTCCCAGGCGGTAGTACCTCCCTGTTTGGTAGCTGCCTACCAAACTTTACCGAGGGAGGGGCGGAACTTTACTAAGGACGATGCGGAAGTCTTAACTGCCCCTTCCATCTTCTCTTCCTTCTTCTTCCTCCTCCTCATCTTCCAGTTCTTGTCCAACCTCTCCCCTCCTCCCCTCCTCTCTTCCTTCCTCCTCCTCCACAAGGCTAAACCCCGTGCTAAATTTAACACTCCACATATTTCAATCTGTGGCGTTTATTGCGTCCATTCTTCTGGAAGTGGAGTGTAGCCCGGCAACCCTCACCCCTTCTTCCCTCACCCCTAACTCCTCACTACTTCTTCCCTCACCTCTTCTCCCCTCTCTCCTCCCCTGGGCTGAAGGCTGAGGGCGGTTAAACTCTCTTGTTGTTAGAATAAGAGAGAGAGAGAGAGAGAGAGAGAGAGAGAGAGAGAGAGAGAGAGAGAGAGAGAGAGAGAGAGAGAGAGAGAGAGTTGTTCCTCACATGAAGGAACAACTCTACTCCGTCCAGATACATATTCATAAGTATTCATATTTTTCATGTGTATACTCAGAGATATGGAGGTTGGATTTCCTATGTATACTTTTTATACATACATACATACAGGTGACCAGCAACAGGTACGTCTGAATGGTGTATGTCACCATCTACTGTACAGACAGGTGGTGTATGGTGTATGGTTGTGTGTCACCATCTGCAGGTGGGAGACACAGGTGGTGTATGGTTGTGTGTCACCATCTGCAGGTGGTAGACACAGGTGGTGTATTGATTCAGTAAGGTTAGGTTATAATGTATTCTTCCCCGGATATTGCGTCTTTAATCTTCATGCCAGGTGCTCCAAGAAGCTGCTCTGTGTGTGTGGGTGTGTGTGTGTGTGTGTGTGTGTGTGTGTGTGTGTGTGTGTGTGTGTAATAGTTGTCAAATCCCTTACTGTTTTATCATTACATTTGTAAATAGTGTACATGCTGTTATCATCACTATTATTATTACACGCACACACACACACGCACACACACACACACACACACACACACACACACACACACACACACATAGGTACTGTTTCCAATTAGTGGGGTTCACTGGCCAACATAATAAACAAACATTTAATCGGCACGAGAATATTATCGAGACAGTGCCGATCTTCCCCAGCAATACCTGGTAAAGAACACGACTCGGCTTAATTGGGACAGTAAATTGTGGTAGGCTGTTAATAGATTGTAGTGTGTGTGTGTGTCTGTGTGTTATTGGCACGAGGAATTGATATCGGGACGGTGCTTTTGTCTCTCTCTCTCTCTCTCTCTCTCTCTCTCTCTCTCTCTCTCTCTCTCTCTCTCTTCATTCGCTTATCTCTTTATCTGTCTCTCTATGCATCCATTCGTCTCTCTCGTTATTTTCACTCCACCATTGTCATAAATCTCCTCCATTCTGTCTTTTATTTATTTCTGTTGAGTGTGTGTGGAGGGCATTTTACGATCTGTCTGTCTGCCTGTCTGTCTATCTGTCTGTCTGTTTATCTATCTATCTGTCAGCCAGTCAATGTATGTATGTATGTATGCATCTAATCTAATCTCCCACTATTTCCAACATTATAACCAGAAATTTCTCGTCCTCTTTGTATTTCCCAACATTTCTCTCCTACTTGGGGTTTATTTCCGCCGAGGGCAAGTGCTGAAGACATTTGCAGAAGGACTTTATGTCATTGTGTCCTGAAGGCTTATTCTCTCAGGGGGAAGAAATATGTTTTTTTAGTCTGTTTTATTTCGGTTCCTGCATTATGATTTTTTTTCTTGTGGTGGATGGGAGGTGTGTGGAGGGGGAGGTGGGGGGGGGTGTGTGGGTGGAGAGGGTGGGAGAGAAGGAGGGAGGGGAGATAGAGAGAGGAGAGGGAGGGTAGGAGAGAAGGGTAGAGGGGGGATTAGAGGGAAGATGGAGTGAGGGAAGGAAGAGGAAAATAAGTTAAGATTGGTTAGATAGATTGAGACTCTCCTCATCCCTCCTGGGCCTTCCTCCTTCCTCCTGGGCCGCCCCACTTCCTCCTAGACCTTCCTCCTTGCTCCTGGACCCTCCTGCCGGCGGTCACTTCCTAGTATGTATGTATCACGTTGGTGCCGCCTCACGGGGGAATTTCTTGACTGTGTGTGTGTGTGTGTGTGTGTGTGTGTGTTCGCATGCAAACTCGAAGCACACACACACACACACACACACTGCTCTCACATACAAGTCCGGAGTGACAGTCACATTCAGATAAAGCCGAGTGACTGTCCTCATACGCCAGTAACTCAGCCGGTCTATTATCCGGACACGAACCAAGAGCAACGCCGGTTTACCGAACGTGAATATTCCTAGATATTCCCGACCTCAGTATTCCCGCATATCCCGAAGTATCCGAATATCAATATACCAAATTTTCCCTAACCCGGACTTAAGGCTTGTGAATATTTATCATCCTTTCAAACAATAGACAGAGAATCATGTTTGTATAATAATGGATAAGTGTGTGATGTTCTATTTAATAAAGTTATTCTATTACCGTGTACTATTATATTCTATTACCGCATTCTATTATACTAAATAAACTCAGTTAATGCCTAGTTGTGTAGTATAGAACCGTGTTGCCGTGTTAATGTTGAGAAAAATAGTAAGAGAGGCAGCCATGGTGTGCTTCAAGTCCTCACACGAGAATCAATTAGCGAAAACGGTTCTAAAAAAGAAAACCCAAGACAGCCACTTATAGGCGGGGTAACTATGCTATTTGGTTTTCCTTTGCATTTCTGTCGCATCCTCGTCTTGTCCTTCTCTTTCCTCCCTTTCATTTCACACCTTATAAGTCTGTTGAAGAATGGATGAATGAGAGTTTCTGTTGGTTCTGTGAGACTCGCGTTTGAAACAGAAATTGAAAGAATTTATTACTCAAGAAAATTAAATACATTACCTGGAAGTTGATTACATTGACTGAGCCTTTGACAGCCTTAACTCACTCGGAAAGGCATTGAGTGAGACTATTTATAATATATACACATCTATTTATATTCGTAAATTTGGGAATGTTTATAGGACATTTTAATATGAATAGTAGTAATAGGGAAATAGAGAAATTGGTGAAGAGAGAGATCCAGGGATAACTGTGGATGATGTAAGAAAATGAGATAAAGGTGATAAGAAAGAGAATTGAGGATAGGTAGTTCTGTGAGAGAGAAAAAGAGAGAAAGGGAGATATTAAAGAGACACACAGAGAGAGAGAGAGAGGTTGAAACTTTTTGATACATAGGAACGATAGAGGAGAGAAGCAGGAGATAAAAGAAGTAAAAAGAAAGAGAAAGAAGATAATCCACGATAAAACAGGATGATGAAAGAATAATGAATAGGAAGTGATGATATTGAACGACAATAATTGCGAGAAAAAATGAGCACTGTGGGAATAATGGAGAAGCCTGATAAAAGAGGAGATGGAGAGGACAATGAATGCTATAAGAGTGATGGAAGTGGATAATAAAGAGAGGGAGGACAAGGTAAATGGTGATAGTGATGGAGTGAGGATAGGGGAGAGAGAGAGAGAGAGAGAGAGAGAGAGAGAGAGAGAGAGAGAGAGAGAGAGATAAGGTGTTAGCTCCGACAGATTAGGTGATTACCTTAACTCACCTTAATGTACTGTGTATGAAGGTGTGCAATATTACTACCATAACCTGCCTACCTCACACACACACATATCCTCCCTCCCCTCTCCCTCATTCTCCCTCTCTCCCTCCAAAAGGAACTTGAGACTGCTTATAGCTAAACGTCATCAACAGCCTCTCTCCTTAAATTAGACAAGACACGTTTTCGAACCCCCGTGTAAAATATATCAAGGAACTCTTAAGATTGATGAAGTTTCGGTCTAGTTTAATATTGTTGGTGTGTTGTCAGTGAGTTATGAATCAGTTATCGAGGTCCCGGGGGAGATATTTTTTTATAATTTTTTATTGGTGTTTGTGTTTCGTTTCTCAAAAGTTGGGGTTATTGTTTGTGATGTTTGATTTGATATGAGGGGATAATTGTTTTTTTACTTATGCCTACTTTGTTTATTTTTCTGTATCTCGTTTTCTGTATGTCTCTATGTTGTTTTTCTTTCTTTTTTATCTTTCTTTCTCAACGCTTACCCCCCCCCCCCTCTCTCTCTCTCTCTCTCTCTCTCTCTCTCTCTCTCCTCTCTCTCTCTCTCTCTCTCTCTTTCTGTCTTTGCTTCCACTCCTAATCTTCCTCTTCTCTCCTCCTCCTCCTCCTCCTCCTCCGCCTTCTCTCTTCTCCTCCTCCGCCTTCTTCTTCCACCCATTCGTCTCATGTTATCCACAGTGGCCCACCGAACCTTTTTTCTATCGTTAACGTAAGAGGACATTAATCTCTCTTCCTTCTTCTCCTCCTCCTTCTTTTTCATCTCCTCCGTCTTCTTCTCCTTCTCTTTCTCCATATCCTCTCCTCCTCCCTCTTCTCCTCGTCCTTCTACTTTTCTTTTTCTCCTCTTCTTCTTTACTCTCCTTCCTCCTCCACGTCTACCCCTCCTCCTCCTACATTGAGGTAACAAGAACGTTAATATAAGAGGGGCAGAGGCTGGAGGCTGACGTCAAGAGGAACAAACAGATAAACTTTCTGAATATATTGAAACTTTACTCTGGAATATTTTGTTAAGACAAGTGGAAAGAAATTAGGAATGCATTCAGAGACACGAGAATATATATATATAGTATGTGTGTGAGTGTATGTATGTATGTATGTATGTATGTATGTATGTATTTATGTATGTATGTATGTATTTTCATAACCATATATATAGTCCCACTAATTCTCATTAAATTATGGTAATAAACACAAAAAGGTTTAAATTAGGTTAGGTTATTAACGAGGTGATCAACTGTGTTTAGCTTCTTGTAAATATACCTTCGAAAATATTGCCTGTCTTTATTTACGGACGTTGAGGAAATATTCAGAGAGTTTCATATTTTTTCGTCTTCTAAATTCATAATGTTTCGTCGTAAAGTAAATAGTGGTGCTCTCTCTCTCTCTCTCTCTCTCTCTCTCTCTCTCTCTCTCTCTCTCTCTCTCTCTCTCTCTCTCTCTCTCTGATAGGGTCGCTTCGGCTCACCCAATTAGCCTGAGAATATTTCCTTGTTTAGCTGTGGATATGTCTGGGATTAGGTTTAGTGAGCTATGGATTAGCTGTGGATTAAGTTGCATTAATTATGACCGAGGTGTGGATTAGGTGTGAGTTGCTTGTGGATTAACTGTGGACTAAGTCTGGATTATGTGGAATAGTTGTGAGTTGTGGATTATCATGGATTAGTTATGGAGGGAGGTTAGTATTCAGTTTCTCAGTGAGGTGGGAAGGTGAGCATCCAGACAGACAGACAGACAGACAGACAGACAGACAGACAGGGAGGATGGTCAGGATATAAGCGAGGTCCACCTCCGATGACTGGGTTCACATATGAGAGGTGATTAATTGGCACTGTGTGTGTGTGTGTGTGTGTGTGTGTGTGTGTGTGTGACAATCTTCATCCCCTCCTCTCTCTCTCTCTCTCTCTCTCTCTCTCTCTCTCTCTCTCTCTCTCTCTCTCTCTCTCTCTCTCTCTCTCTCCCAGCCACTTTCACGGATTGGATACTTGTGCCTCTGTTTGTATGTGAGAGAGAGAGAGAGAGAGAGTTGAAGGATGGTTTCCTAACCTGAGAACGAGAGGTCGATTTTTTCCCTGTCAGGCTCTTACTGCTGCTAAGATTTGTTCCTCCTTTTAGCTTTGCCTTCCTTCCTTCCTTCCTTGCTTCCTTCCTTCAATATTTCCTTCCTTCCTTCCTTCCTTCCTTCCTTGCCTTCCTTCCTTCCTTCCTTCCTTGCTTCCTTCCTTCAATATTTCCTTCCTTCCTTCCTTCCTTGCTTCCTTCCTTCAATATTTCCTTCCTTCCTTCCTTCCTTCCTTCCTTCCTTCCTTCCTTCCATATGGTTTCAATGTCAAGAAGCCATAGGATTATTTTTCATCGATAGGATTTCTCAACTACGTAGGATTTCTGCCGTGTCTAGGATTTTCCCCGTGGCTGGTCCGACTTGCCTCCGTGGTATGTGTGTGTGTAAGGGTGGGTGGTCGCTGTGTGTGGCTGAGTGAAGCTGTATTCGCCCTGCTCGCCAACCCTCATTTGCCAATTCCAAGCCCAATTTGGAACGCATACGTGTTCCCAATTCCTAGTTCCCGAATACAAGAGAAATCCATTTTGGTCTCACGGGCGGTCCCAATTTACTTATTAGGAACTCTGAGAATATTCCACCTTGTCTGGGAATATTCCATATGACGTCACGATTATTCCCGCTCTCTACTAAAGGTTCCAAGTATTATCAGTTCCTGTTATCTACTTAGCCAATACCATTTGCACCTCGGTCACTCAGTTTCTATTACGGAAGGTTGTCGATAACTATAACCCTTACTATTTTTGAGACACTATTGATACGGTCCCAATGGTGATGGCACTGTCATCTCTGCCGACCTAACCTGACCTGACCTGACCTGACCTGACCTACTCTAACAGAATAATACCAAACTTGACCTTACCTCACCCAACGAAACCTATCCGAACTTAAATCTAGCCATACCATACCATACCATACCATACCATATCATACCATACCATACCATACCTAACCTAACCTAACCTAACCTAACCTAACCTAACCTAACCATATCATACCATATCATACCATACCATACCATACCATACCATACCTAACCTAACCTAACCTAACCTAACCTAACCATATCATACCATACCATACCATACCATACCATACCATACCATACCTAACCTAACCTAACCTAATCAACAATTTCTACAAGGTACTATGAGGTAATCCATCAGTGTCGCAGCTCTCAGGTACAACAAATTAGATACGCTCTTCCATCACCAGGTAAGAGGAAAATTTACCTTACTACCTTTTAAGATTACCGACTCTTGATTATAACTCTTAATAGTGGTGAGTGTATCTCTCTCTCTCTCTCTCTCTCTCTCTCTCTCTCTCTCTCTCTCTCTCTCTCTCTCTCTCTCCTTCCATTGGGTTGATCCATTGTTGCATTGGGATTCCACAGGTGCTCTTTGGTGCATTTGTAACATTGTTGTTGGGAGATATACGGGAATTATCTGTGTGGGGGATTTACCTGTGTGTGGGGTATTTACCTGTGTGTGGGGGATTTACCTGTGTGTGGGGGGATTTACCTGTGTGTGGGGGATTTACCTGTGTGTGGGGGGATTTACCTGTGTGTGGGGGGATTTACCTGTGTTGGGGGGGGGATTTACCTTTGTGGTGAGAATTTATTTTGATCTGCATAAAATTAATTGAAATGAGTAGAATTTGTATATATGGAGAGAATTTATGGTGATACTGAGTAGACTTTACGAAACATTACCAGAATTAATGAACTGGTATAGTTTATGGAGCTATCAGGGAATTTTTTTGAATTTAAGAGAATTTATATGGTAATGGAGAATTGAGTTGGAGAGAATTTATTGGGCTGGGGAGAATTTATGGATTTGTAAGGATATATGATGCAGAAGATAATTTATTGAACTGCAGAGAATTTATGAAACTAGAGGGATTTTTTTTAGAGCAGATGAAAATGTATGAAACTAGAAAGAATTTATTTAGCAAGATAGAATCCATATAACTATTAATAATTTATAAGTGAGAAAGAATTTAGGAAACGGGAGAATTTACGAGAATGGATATTTTTTTTTTGGAGAAATTGTGAAAAGAAAAACACAGAGTGGAGAGGATAGAATTTATGGAGTTGGAGATAATTTATTGAGGTAGAGAAATTTATGAAGGAAATTAAAAAAGCTCTTGAGAATTAATTATACAAATGAGGAATTTTTTTTATGAAGTTTGTGAGAATTTATGTCAATTACTGTGTTGGTAATTCTGGGATTTAAATAGCTGGGCCAGAATTGAGAGAGAGAGAGAGAGAGAGAGAGAGAGAGAGAGAGAGAGAGAGAGAGGATTACTGCAGATGGTTGGGTTTAGTTTTGCTACAGAGAATTCGTATGACCAGATAGGGATTGCAGAACTAAAGAGGGTATTGTAAGCGCGCGCGCGCGTGTGTGTGTGTGTGTGTGTGTGTGTGTGTGTGTGTGTGTGTGTGTGTGTGTGTTGCATCTGGGTGCGACAGGAAGAAAATGGAGATGCACTGATGATTCAAGGGGAAGCTCTATTATCTTCGTCTCTGGGATAAATATGAAAGAAAATGGATACTCACAGATGGGTGGAGGGGATACTTAAGTAATTTTTTTCTTCTCGTGAGATAACTAAATTCGAGACCGAGATCATCTGCAATTTTAGTATTTATGGATTACCTAAGGATAAATCCTCTCCCCTCCCCCCTCCCCCTTCCCCTTCCCCCTCCTCCTCCCCTTCCCCCTCCCCTTCTCGTTCCCCCCTCCCTCCAACCTCTACACCCCCCACGCCAAGAAGGAATTCGTAATCCAAGCGAGCAATCTTGGGGAGGCAAGAGGGACGGGAGGAGAGGGGAGGGGAGGGGAGGGGAGGGGAGGAGCCATCACCCTAGTGACCAATCACAGGAAGGAACTCCTAAGCCAAGCGACCAATCACTGGCAGGAAGTCGTCAGCCAGGCGACCAATCATGGGTGGTGAGAGAGAGAGAGAGAGTAGTTATCCCTGGCCACTCGTGTTGACGTCACCAACAATGGACCTCCAACTGGGCTGGTTCCTCAACACACTTTATGTGACGTTGTTGTGGCTTTGAAGCACCGGTGTGTGTGCGTGTGGTACCAGGAGGAGGGCCACACCAGTAACAGTACCGGGAGGGCCACACACCAGTACGAGGGCTCACAATAGCTGGTAAAACACGCCAGGTTGGAGAATGTGTTTCCCTCCCCAACTTTTCCCTAAACTCCCCAAATTTGAATTCTTGCCTCGCGTTCACCAGATCTTGAGACGTGAGAGACCTTTAAAACAAACTCTTGAACATTATATCATAGAAAGTACTCTTAACAACACCCTAAAACTACCTGGATTACTGTATCATTAACTATGGAACTGTTATATTGAATCAGGAGTCCTGGAACATTGAATCAGGAGTCCTGGAACATATATCCTGACAGTGTAGCCTAAATGTGTTGATTTATACTGATTTGTCTGCAGTTTATAAATCAACAATGAAAGTGATCTATTAGAATATCTCTTCCTATTGTGTATGAAACTCTGTCCTGTGTGGCAGTGAGTGAACTTCTGAGATTAGGCAAAATTATACCCCAGTCTTGTTAATAAAGTTGTTTATCCTTGCCGACAGTCCCTTCATCACAGCTTCAACACGGCTGGTCCTGAGGGGGTGATGGAGGAGGGGTGGGGGTGGGAAGAAGGAGGGATGGGGAATTAGGGAGGAGAGTTGATATTGCACAAGTTGGCACAGCTCAGAGACTCATTAAAGGGAAATTGACTCGTGGCAGGAAAACTTCGATCATCACTACCGAGCTTTGTCGAGACGCGGCCCTGTGTGTCTGTGATGAAGGGCATCCTAGGGAGTGTTATTAGATGAGGGGGGGTGAAGGGGTTGGTGGGGGTGTGGAAGGGGGTTGGTGGGATTGAGGAGGTTGATGAGGGGGAGTGCGTTGGTGGGGGCTTAGGGGGTTGGTGTGGGTGAAGTGAAGTAAGAGGGTGTTCCTCTACTCCAGGACCAGGCTTGGTGCCATTCCTTGTATTCGTCCAGTCTGTCTGTCTGTGTTTCCGGCCGTTTGGGAATTGTAAACACAGTGACTGAAATAGCGTTCAGTTGTCAGTTGTTTGTGTATGTGTGTGTGTGTGTGTGTGTGTGTGTGTGTGTGTGTGTGTGTGTGTGTGTGTGTTATCCAATTGACTAATGGTTCTCTCTTGACTCTGTTGTTGTGGCTGGGTGATCTAGTGATGTGTTGATGATACGTAAATGAAGGTAAAGTAATTAGGTAAAGGTGAAATTGATGATATTGCAGGTAAAGATACAGGTATACAGGTAGTAATTGGAGGTATACATGTTTAGAGAGAGAGAGAGAGAGAGAGAGAGAGAGAGAGAGAGAGAGAGAGAGAGAGAGAGAGAGAGAGAGAGAGAGAGAGAGAGTATGCTGCTGTACCGAATAACACTTGAAAAAATAACACAGTTGGGGAGGTGATATGATGAAGGACCCAGGGGAGGAGGGGGGAGGAGGGGAGATGGAGAGAGAGGAGGGAGTGGGGAGAAGGAGGAGTAGGATGGCCATGATCGATGACCTCCAGGATTTTGTGCCTTAATCCTACGATCCTAGAGGAGTCGGCGACCTGGGAAAAGGTTGATAAATGTGAGAGAGAGAGAGAGAGAGAGAGAGAGAGAGAGAGAGAGAGAGAGAGAGAGAGAGAGAGAGAGAGACGCGCGCCATTGGGGAGGATCATGCGGCGAGGTAATTAAGGTACACACACAGGTGGTCCCTTTCCCCCCTCCCCCCTTGGACCTGCCTGCCTGATGGATAGGATGATGGGATGGCAGGATGGCGGGGGGAGGATGCTGGGATGGTAGGATGGCGGGGGGAGGATGATGGGATGGCAGGATGGCGGGGGGAGGATGATGGGATGGCAGGATGGCGGGGGGAGGATGATGGGATTGCAGGATGGCGGGGGAGGATGATGGGATGGCAGGATGGCGGGGGGAGGATGATGGGATGGTAGGATGGCGGGGGGAGGATGATGGGATGGCAGGATGGCGGGGGGAGGATGATGGGATGGCAGGATGGCGGGGGGAGGATGATGGGATGGCAGGATGGCGGGGGGAGGATGATGGGATGGTAGGATGGCGGGGGGAGGATGATGGGATGTCGGAGCTAGGATGGTAGGATGGGGTATTAGGTAATGGAATGGTGGATGGGATGGAGGATAAGATGGTGGATAGAAGGATGGATAGGATCTTTCTGGTAATATGTATCTATCTCTCTAACTCCAGTCTTTAACTCCTTTTCTTTTATCTTTCTCTTTACAAATGAAGTTTCTATTTCTACTAATTCAACTTCCTGTTTATCTAACTTATCAGTCAAATTGTATTCTCTCTCTCTCTCTCTCTCTCTCTCTCTCTCTCTCTCTCTCTCTCTCTCTCTCTCTCTCTCTCTCTCTCCCTCTCTCTCTCTCTCTCTCTCTCTCTCTCTCTCTCTCTCTCTCTCTCTCTCTCTCCTCTTATATGAGTCACGTAGCCATAATTTGTTCAGAAGAAACTCATTGATATAAGCAATCGTGGTTTGTTAGGTTGTAAACAGCATTTGTGGGTTGTTGAGGTGTAAACAATTGCTACTGGAAAGCAACAAAGGAGACCCAAATTTGTTAACTGTCGCCTGATGTTGCCAACGGTCACGAAAGTCGTTTAACGGTCGTTCAATTTAAATTCAAACACGGTCGGCAACGGTGTCCTGGGAACTTTACAGGTCATTCAATTTAAATTCATACTCTGCAGCTGACAGTCATGAGAGCTTCGCTACTGGTCGTTCGGTTTAAATTCATAAGATCAGCAACGGTCACCAGGGACTTTTACCGGTCTTTACCTTTAATATTTAAACGTTTTGGGTACTGTCACCAGCCATCTTGGTCGTTTAGTTTAAATTTAAAGGATCGATAGCATTAACGAGGGATCTTTAACGGCCATTCACTTGAAATACAAACGTGATTTGTACTGGTTAAGAAAATCAGGAAAGACAATTGAATTAGGATTAAGATACGACCGCCCACGACACAAGAACCTATCCGTTAACGTCCGTTCAGTTCAAATTTAAATAAGGTAGTTAGCGGTTAAAATATAAGTAACGTTACTACAATTCAAACACTACTGCTAACGGCAACAGGAGCTCTTGCACAGCCAATCATTTCAAATTCCAACATCATATTTGTCAACGGCCACAACAGGTCTCTCATGGCCATTCAAATCAAACCCGGAGACGATCGTTAACGCCAACAGGGCCGCTAACAGTGGCGTAAAGCCTTTAATCACCGGCGGCGTTGGTCGTCAGGATCGACTAAGACGTCATCAACGGTCGTCAACAATCTGCAGGAGCCATTAGCTGAGGCAGCGGCCATGAGAGGCTCCCATCACCGCCCTGGCTCCCATCACCTCCCTGGCTCCCATCACCGCCCTAGCTCCCATCACCTCCCTGGCTCCCATCACCGCCCTAGCTCCCATCACCGCCCTGGCTCCCATCACCTCCCTGGCTCCCATCACCTCCCTGGCTCCCATCACCGCCCTGGCTCCCATCACCGCCCTGGCTCCCATCATCTCCCTGGCTCCCATCATCGCCCTGGCTCCCATCACCGCCCTGGCTCCCCTCACCTCCCTGGCTCCCATCACCTCCCTGGCTCCCATCACCTCCCTGCCCATCACCGCCCTGGCTCCCATCACCACCCTGGCTCCCATCACCTCCCTGGCTCCCATCACCGCCCTGGCTCCCATCATCTCCCTGGCTCCCATCACCGCCCTGGCTCCCATCACCGCCCTGGCTCCCATCACCGCCCTGGCTCCCCTCACCTCCCTGGCTCCCATCACCGCCCTGGCTCCCATCACCTCCCTGGCTCCCATCACCTCCCTGGCTCCCATCACCTCCCTGCCCATCACCGCCCTGGCTCCCATCACCGCCCTGGCTCCCATCACCTCCCTGGCTCCCATCACCGCCCTGGCTCCCATCATCTCCCTGGCTCCCATCACCGCCCTGGCTCCCATCACCGCCCTGGCTCCCATCACCTCCCTGGCTCCCATCACCTCCCTGGCTCCCATCACCGCCCTGGCTCCCATCACCGCCCTGGCTCCCATCACCTCCCTGGCTCCCATCACCGCCCTGGCTCCCATCACCTCCCTGGCTCCCATCACCTCCCTGGCTCCCATCACCGCCCTGGCTCCCATCACTGCCCTGGCTCCCATCACCGCCCTGGCTCCCATCATCTCCCTGGCTCCCATCACCTCCCTGGCTCCCATCACCGCCCTGGCTCCCATCACCGCCCTGGCTCCCCTCACCTCCCTGGCTCCCATCACCGCCCTAGCTCCCATCACCGCCCTGGCTCCCATCACCGCCCTGGCTCCCATCACCGCCCTAGCTCCCATCACCGCCCTGGCTCCCATCACCTCCCTGGCTCCCATCACCTCCCTGGCTCCCGGTCACACAAGCTCGTAACACAAGTCTTAAGACAACTGAGCCTCATAAGCTCCTACTATAATTAATTCCTCGTATCTCAATAGTTTAACTTCAGATAAAACTGATCTCCAGGAATGGCGTCAGAATTACCCAGAGACTCGACCCTGGGAAGATACGTTTATTTATCATCAATTTAGGAGGTAAAAATAACATCATAAACAGCACCAGAATTACACTGAGAAACATCCTTAATTAAATAGGTTCTTTTTGCACCACCCGGTTAGGAGGACAGAAATAACGTCTAAAATGGCGACCAAATTATACCGAGACTGTAATTAGACACACTCACTTAACACCAGACAAAATTAACATAGAGAATCTTTGCAGGGAATCTGTATGTTAATTATGCTCATTAAACTAGTGCCACGTGAACGTGTTTGGTTCAGGTAGAGTCTCAGTGTAATTTGGTGACATTTGTGGGTGTTTTATTGGTATACTGTGTGTTATATCTTAAACCATCGTCTCAAAGGGTTAAACCATCGTCTCAAAGGGTTAAATTGTTGTCTTCAAAGGGTTAAACCATCGTCCTCAAAGCCTATACGACCCTCTGAGCCTGTACGATCTTCTGAGCCTGTGGTAGTACCTGCCATACCTCACCCAGGACGACCATGACGATCGTGGGAGTCGTTCACTATATTATGGAAGGCGACAAGTGAGGCTGTTAACGGCAGCTTAAGAGGAGGGTGTTGACAAGTGAGTCTCTCTCTCTCTCTCTCTCTCTCTCTCTCTCTCTCTCTCTCTCTCTCTCTCTCTCTCTCTCTCTCTCTCTCTTTTCTCTACCATATAATTATATATTGTGCAGAGAGAGAGAGAGAGAGAGAGAGAGAGAGAGAGAGAGAGAGAGAGAGAGATACAAACAGAACAGACAGAAAGACAGACAGACAGAGATGGCAGGTATGGCAACACAGGTAATTTATAACCAGGTGTTGACAGCCTCAGGTAACTCGGTCATCAGTGTGTGTTAAAAAGTCACTATTACAAATATTTACAACCCAAGATACACCTTCCCTCCCGCCACCATCACCACCTAACACCATTACTTACCTGTTATGTCTCACTAAACGACTCCGGTGATGGGCTCTGTTAGTCTGTCCGTGTGTGTGTTTGGTTATTTCTCCGGCAGAGTTGGTCATCACTGTCATGAAGTTTGTTATAGAGAGAGAGAATTTCCCCTAGGTGGTTCAGAGAGGGATGGTATTAATAGAAGTTTGTGTGTAAATGTTTCTAAATCTCACGTCATACGCCCGCCAGTAGTCATCAAGGCGCGGGAGGATCATCATTGGGAGACTAAAGAATATTCCCAGTCGGGGCCCAAACTGTTGTACGGCATAAGGGAGCCTGTATATAAGGGAGGGTAAGGAGTTTTCTGTCTAGGGAGGTTAGGGAGGGTAGAGGGAGTATATCTTCTAGTGATAATTAGTTTGTCTTCATGTTTATCTTGTCATCACATAACTCACCCTTCTGTCATCACATAACTTAACCTAACCCTTCATCACACCAGGTTAATGATGCACAGGTAATGAGGACAGATGTTTGGTTTCTGAGGTCATCTGTTTTCCAGGTCTTGTTGAAAGCAAAATACACAGCTGTCTTGGCCAGATGTCCCCGCCCACCATCGGGGGGGGGGGGCAGGGGTAGGGGGAGGAAATTAAAAATAGATTGGTGGGAGAGAGAGAGAGAGAGAGAGGGAGAGAGAGAGAGAGAGAGAGAGAGAGAGAGAGAGAGAGAGAGAGAGAGAGACCCTAGTACCTGCCTGACTCCTCATACCTCGTGCGACTTACTGGAGGTGTGTAGATGACCCGCCACCAGCCTCTGTTTTAACATGTTTCATTCTACTAACGAAAAAACAGGGCTGGTGGTGGGATGGAGGGGTGTGAGGGGCGTGTGAGGAGTATGGGGGGGGGGGGGGCGTGTGAGGGGCCAGGAGGGAGAGGAGGTATAAGTGCCAGTGGTCCCGCTTGGGGCTTTGGTTATTGGCGTTAAAGACACAACACACTCCCTGGGCACCTGTGAGAGTCTTGGGCCATTAACGACCTACATTACCTCCTTTGTTATGGTGTGGGTTAGAGTGTGGGTGGAGGGTGGGTGGGTGGGAGGGAAGGCGGGTGTGGGTGTGTGTGTGTGTGTCTGTGTGTGTGTGTGTGTCTGTGTGTGTGTGTGTGTACATAGACTACCTTCAGCATGCGAGTATAGTAGTAGTAGTAGTAGTAGTGGTGTAGTGGGGAGGCAGGTGTGTTTACATACATCTCCACACCTGGGCGTCCATTCATCTATTCACAAGAAGCTGACGTGAGTGTGTGAGTATAGTGGCAGTGTTTATTTACGCTCTCACCCATTCACCACTCGTTCATTCATTCATTCATACAAAAGTGTAGTAGTAGTAGTAGTAGTAGTAGTAGTAGTAGTAGTAGTGGTGGTGGTGGTGGTGTTTATGGTGTGGAGAGTGTGTTTACATACTAGGTGGTGACTGGCCATTAGGAGAGAGAGGGAGAGAAACTGTTTTGTTTACTGTTATTGTCACACACACACACACACACACACACACACACACACACACACACACACACACACACACACACCTGCTACGTCAGTATTCTTATAAAACCTCGTAAGTTCAATTTTCCTCTTGACTCGTGATGTGAGAACTTACTTAGCGGGAGTCTTATGATCTGCAGCGCGACGGAGATGACGACTAAAAATGGCGTCGTAATTACACCGAGACTTTACCATGATTACGTTATCTTATCACTGACGGGGAAAATAATTGACTTACTGGTCATTTGGGAAGAATGTATGACTGTCTTAGCTCTTTCTCATGACGCTACGACTCGAATGTGCAGAGTTAAAATGGCGGCGAAATTGCACTGAGACTTTACCGGAATTGTGTATTTTTTAACTTAGGGGATTTCTCTTTTTTTTACCTTATGGACTTTTGTGATTTTTAGTATTTTTTTATCTTTCTGCCAGTGAGTGGGTGAGGGGTGGAGGATGAGTGGTGGAGGATGAGTGGTGGAGGATGAGTGGTGGAGGATGAGTGGTGGAGGATGAGTGATGGAGAATGAGTGGTGGAGGATGAGTGGTGGAGGATGAGTGGTGGAGGATGAGTGGCGGAGGATGAGTGATGGAGAATGAGTGGTGGAGGATGAGTGGTGGAGGCTGGAGGGTGAGTGAGGTGTGGTCTTCCTCCATATTATCTCACTTAACCTCTGAGACATCTGCTCGTAGCTTCTGGTTTCTCTACCTCTCGTGTCTCGTCTATTCATTCAGCCTGACCAGGTAAGTCTGTACTTGACCTGACTTATCTCAACCAATATTACCAGCCGAGATAAACTGACTCTCTCTCTCTCTCTCTCTCTCTCTCTCTCTCTCTCTCTCTCTCTCTCTCTCTCTCTCTCTCTCTCTCTCCAGCCAAAACATCAACACCAATACCTCGCACTAAGCGGCGTCTGACGTGTGTAAAGTTTTCAAACACAAGTGAGATTTTTAACTCCAAAGTTTTCTCGTGAGGTAAAGTTTTAAGGCTTTAACCTCTCGTTTTAAGTAGAAAAGTTTTAAGTGTAAATGATCTTTAACCATGAAAGTTTTAAAGTGGTAAAGTTTTAAGAGATAAAGTGGTTCATTGTTTCAAGTAGTAAGTGGCTGGGATTTGGAGAATATACAAAGCTCTTAGGAGAAAGTTTCAAGTGAGAAAGTTTTTAAAAGTAATGGGAATTTTACCTCAAGTTGTAAGTCGGGAAAAGTTTAAGAAAACTTAATCGTTTATTCTTTTATTTTGAACTGGGGAATATTTGTTGAATTAAGTAGTATATTAAGTTTTAAGTAAGGGAACTTAGGTTGAGGGGTCTTTAATCTTCAAATTTTAAGGAAAGTTTAGAAAGGCATTACAGGTCGACCTACACCCACAAATTTTAAGGATAAATCAACCTACTTTCAGATTATTTTATTTATTTTTTTAAATTTGTCATATTTTCGCAAATTTTAATTAGAGAAAGTTTTTGAAAGACAAGATGAGAGTTTCAGTTAACACTTTCTAAGAATATAAACAATGGCAGAGAAAGTTTGGGTGACAAAAAAATATATAGACTTTCTTAGCTTTCACGTCTTGAGTGAAAGTATGAAAGGAGGGGAAAGTTGTCTCAATGAGGGATGAAAGTTTTTGAAGATGTATGAAGGAAAGAAGAGAGAGAGAGAGAGAGTTAAGGGAGGAATTGAGAGAAGGGGAAAGGGAGAGACGAAGGAAGTGAGGGGAAAATCACGAGAGATAAGGAAGAATAAGAGGAGGAAGAGAAAGGAGAAGAGGAGAAGAGGTATTCAAAAAAAGCAGGTTAATGAGATTCTTGTACACGTTATAAAGTCCCCCTCCTTCCCCCCCTCCTTCCCCCCCTCCTCCCCCCCTCCCTCCCCTTCCCCTTCCCCTAGCCCACGTCATCAGAAGTACACCCAGACTTTACCTACACCATAACAAGATACCTTCTCTCGCCTCTACTTAGGGGAAATTCTCCTTTGAACATCGCCCAGAGGGTAAACATGATGCATCCGGATTAGCAAGACGTCTGTTGTGAAAACGCTGCCGGTGGCCTTTGACGTGTTTGATGTGTGAGGGAGGAAGGGGTGTGTATCGCTTGAGAGAGAGAGAGAGAGAGAGAGTGGATATGAAGCTTGAGCATGTTTGTGTGTGTGTGTGTGTGTGTGTGTGTGTGTGTCATGTCATGTCACCACAACAAACCACCTGGATAAATCTTGACATGTAAACAAAACACCACAAGAACTTTAAACACATAAATGAATATAATCAGTATTTTTTCTTGTGAAGAAATGACCCGTGTTCTCTCTCTAGTAAGAGGGGGGACTTCTCTATCCAGTACATCACCTTATTACTGTATGAGATAATGACTGTATATATGGTGATATTAGTCGGAGTTGTTTTTTGTTGTGTAAATGAGGTACTGTCTCCTGTCTTACTGAGCTGGACACCAGACCTTCACTATATTGTGATTGGTCTAGAGTTATTATCAACATTTATTGTGTTTCTGTGTGAATCTTTGTTTGTACTGGATATATAAAGGTATTATTATTATTATTATTATTATTATTATTATTATTATCATTATTATTATTATTATTATTATTATTATTATTATTATTATTATTATTATTATTATTATTATTAGTGGGTTGAGATTCCTCCTCGTTGTGTCATAGTCTGGGCTGATGTAGTGAGCATTGTTTGACCTTCCTCGTACTGGCGGGTCACACATCACCTCCCAGGAATGTTAAGACACGTCATGTTTCTTGGTGTTTGAAGTTCGTTCTCTGACAATAACAACGCCAGTACGAGTAATCATCAACGCCTGACTTCCCTTCCCCTCTCCCCTCACTACGCCAGGCGAACAATTCCCCCCCCCCCCTTCATCCTTCAGGGGCTACTATGCCTTGTTCTTGATGATGAAAAAGTCGTAATTAAAGTCCTTTTTTAAGTAGTGTGGACGCCGTGTTGATATAGAGAGTGCCAGTGGAGGCGTGAGAGACAGCAGGGAGTAGTGCCATCCACGTCAATATACTGTAGGTGAGAGGCACAAGGTAGAGAATGGGTGAGAATGAACTCCTGTCTGCAGGGAGAGAGAGAGGGGGGGGTGATAAGGGGAGGGAGAGAGAGAGGGAGACTGTGTTAGGTTTGTTGCCGAGGTGAGTGTGGCAGAAAACGGAGACATGCTGATGGTTTAGGGGGAAACTATCGTAAAATGAAGACTTTCTAATGCTAGAAGGGGAGACTGTCTTTTACTCTATATGACGGTAAGTGACAGAAAATGGAGACTTTCTGATAAGTAA
This sequence comes from Homarus gammarus, assembly GCA_958450375.1. Lineage (NCBI taxonomy): Eukaryota > Metazoa > Arthropoda > Malacostraca > Decapoda > Nephropidae > Homarus > Homarus gammarus. The sequence goes on from CAUDMG010001177.1 coordinate 202,569, forward strand.
AAGTATAGCAGGGGGAAAGTGATGGAAAGTAGAGACGTGTTGTGAAGTGAAGGGAAGACTTTTATATTTGTTGGAGGGACGAGAATATAAGAAAACGGAGACATAATGATAGGTGAAGGGGGTACTACACTATTTCAACAGGGATGAGACTTGACTATACCAGTTCTTCTCCTCTTTAAATTATAAATGATTGTGCCTTAGTTTGTTGTTCCTCTCTCTCGTGTGTGTTTGTGTTTGTGAGAGAGAGAGGGGGGGGAGAGAAAAAGTGTTTATGTAGAAGTATATGCATATTAACATACACGTCCAGCCATCGTATACACACACTCTGGACAAGCTGTATGAAATTGAGCCACAAAATTTTTAAATAAATCACAAAGACTCAAAAACTCGCTATCGATGTTGATGATAACTTTGATGGAGGCAGCCTGATGAAATGCTATAGTTTTTATATATATTTTTGACTATTTTAATATATATTTTTTACAAGTTTATTACAAGTGTTATAAAACTCTAAAGACTGTATTTTTATTTCTTTTGTATTGAAGGTATTGAAGATTTCTCCTTACTTCTATCGCGTTTCAATAGTATAGATTAGCCAGTCAGTGTTAGATTGGGTAAAAGACGGTAACACACACACACACACACACACACACACACACACACACACACACACACACACACACACACACACACAGGGTCGTCCAGTACAGGTGTGTGGCCGCTACCTGTACATATATGACCCTGAAGGTGACCTCACTTTGATGTGTTCGTCTTACTCCTAGAATCTCAAGATGTAAATTTGTTATGGCGCAGAGTGTGTGGGAGAAGTGGTGTAAAGGTTTCAAGATTTAAGAATTTCTCCAATTATGTAAACACAATTTTGTCTTTTCCTCCCTCACAAAAGTTTCCTTCATTTCCTCCTGGAGCAACGTGTCCTCTCTTGTGGGCGTCAGGAACTTTCTTCATCCAACACAGATCGAAATTTTGCTACTTTTTTGCCGATTTTATAAGATTTTTATCGCAAACTGAGAATTCTGTTTTTTGTTTATTTATTTTTTCTTCAGTTTGCCAGAGGATCAACTTTCATTTACGTCTTGTGGCTGCCAGACGCCTCCTTCCATCCTTAATTAAATTCCTGTAATATTTTTGTCAATTTTTTTTTATCTTCAGAATCTAAGAAAAAGTCATGTGGATTCCAGGTCAGGATCAGCATCGCCAGGGTGTGGGTTTTGGCCACAGTGGGAGGTCGTGTGGCCCATGGTGTGGTAGTTGGCACCACCCAAACACTGGCCACACCTTACCTGATCTGGGAGAGAGAGAGAGAGAGAGAGAGAGAGAGAGAGAGAGAGAGAGAGAGAGAGAGAGAGAGAGAGAGAGAGAGAGATATCCCTGTCTCGTATGTAAAGATGTCTCCCCCTCTTCGCGTCAACAAGGTGTAGGGGGGGGGGGGGAAGTGGGCGATGTCAAAACAAAGATGAATAAGTAGGAGAGAACACTGATATAACCCGATTACGTGTGAGTGAGGAGTCATGTCGGACCCTGAGGGGAAAGGAGGAGGAGGAGGAGAGGAAATGAGGGGAGGGAAGGAAGGAGGGGAGGTGGAGGGAAGAAGAGGAAGGGTGGGGAATGGGAGATGGGAGGGAAGATAGAGACAGGAAGAGAGGAGAGGGAAGGAGAGAAAAGGGGAGAAGGAGGGAGATGAAAGGAGAGAACGAAGAGAGGCAGGAAAGAGAGATGAAGAGAAAGGGGAGGAAGACAGAAACAAGAAGGAGAGAGAGGAGACAGGAGTAGGAAATTGAAGGGTAGGAAGGGACAGGAAGAGAGGAGAAGAGAAGAGAGAGGGGGAGGAGAGGAGGGATGGAACGACCTTACTCAAATTTTGCTAAGATAAAGCCTCCTGATGAAGCCGTGTGAGTACAAGACTAGATTCAATTATATAGGTTAAAGTCACTGGGAGGTCAAAGGTCAGGTCAAATATTTAAGCCACAGGAAGGTCAGATTTGCTTTGGTTAGGTTAGTTTAGGTTAGGTTAGATTAGTTTAGGTTAGGTTAGATTAGTTTAGGTTAGGTTAGTTTTGGGTTAGGGTAGGATGAATTAGGTTAGGTTAGGTTAGGTTAGGTTAGGTTAGGTTAGGTTAGTTTTGGGTTAGGGTAGGATGGATTAGGTTAAGTCAGGTTAGATTAGTTTAAGATGTGTAAATTTTCAATACACTTCTTTATTATGTGTGAATATACACCCCAGTAATCAGCGAACTTATCTTCCGGGTGTTTTACGAGCGCCAACACTTCTATAAGATTGTGTACTGAGCCGACGCCATTTTGCTCACACAGGCTAAGTTGACATAATTTTTTTCATTTTTTATTTTTATTTAATTTTTTTGGTTGTATATATTTTTTGGTTGATTATTTTGTGATGGATGTGTTCTGTCTATATGGTTGATTTTCTCTCTCTCTCTCTCTCTCTCTCTCTCTCTCTCTCTCTCTCTCTCTCTCTCTCTCTCTCTCTCTCTCTCTCTCTCTCTCTCTCAAACGTCCACCATACTCCCAGCCTCACCACCCATTCGTCACTTAATAAGCCAGGTCCCGTACTTACATCCCATCACTTACAAACTCCCTCACTTATAAACGCCCCCCCCTTACACCCCCCTCCCCCTCACTCACCCCCTATCCCCTCCCTTTACTTGTACCGGAATGATCATTTATGGTCAAACTTGTAAGGCATTCATTACCCCAGGAGACCCACCACAGCTGTTACCTACCTACCTACCTACCTACCTACCTACCTTCCTACCGTCCTACCTTCCTACCTACCTACCTACCTACCTACCTACCTACCTACCTACCTACCGTCCTACCTACCTACCTACCTACCTACCTATCTACCTACCGTCCTACCTACCTACCTACCTACCTACCGTCCTACCTACCTTCCTACCTACCGTCCTACCTACCTTCCTACCTTCCTACCTACCTACTACACGAAGGCGGCTCTGCTGGGGGTGGTGGTAGTGGTGAGGAGGAGGTGGGGTGGCTGTTGTGATGTGGGAGGTGTGAGGGTGGGTGAGAAGCTTAAGTTTGAGATAACAGCTTAAGCAAATAAGGAAGGAAGGAAGGAAGGAAGGACGGAAGGAAGGAAGGAGGGAAAGAAGGTGAACCGTACTTAATAACCTTAATTAAAGCACCTTAGGACATTATTATTATTATTATTATTATTATTATTATTATTATTATTATTATTATTATTATTATTATTCACAAGAGGCGATAAATAACGTCACTCTGAAATTAACTTGTTTAAAACTCTTACTTAACAAAAGGTTGAAATTAAGACGTACAAAGAAACGCCAATCAGGTCTGGGGAAAGAAATACAACAGTGAACGTTTGGTTGAAGGAAAGAAAAAATCGCAATCAACGCTCGTCAGATTCCCAAATGAACTCCTGGAAAGAACGTCAAATTTATCCTTGACTGAGAATACGAAATTTAACCCCTTGTGTACTGAGGGGGGCGAGGGAAGCTGTTGTGAATAAAATCGTCTGGCATTAACCTAATCTAACCTAACCTAATTTAACCTAACCTAACCTAACCTAACCTCGCACAAGAACGAAAAAAATAAAATATGCAAATTTTCGATATTATATAGTTGAAAATAAATGACTCAAGAATTAAACCTTTTCCAAAGACCATGAATTTTATGTCTATAGGAAACGCAATTATGAGGACAGAGAGAAGTCTTTATGTGGACTAATTACTCACTATTACTGCTCATTATTACTCATCATTAGTCATCATTAGTCATCATTAGTCATTATTCCTCATCATCACGTCCTCACAAGATCGAAAAGTTATTAAAAGAATGATGATGGATTTCTTAAGGTAGTTTCTCAGGAGTTGTGTTGATGAGAGATAATTGATGACTCTTATTAATGCTGGTAGTTAATTTATGTGTTGTTGTTGAGGTAACGGTTGTATTGACGTCTATTAATTTAACATCTAAGACATCACACACACACACACACACACACACACACACACACTACCTACCAACAACCTCTCAAGATGCTTTTAAGATACAACCACCACAACAACCACCACCACCACATACAACCACCACAACAACAACCACCACCACCACACACAACAACCACAACAACAACAAATGGAAAATGAGCTGACATAACCATCCTTCCGTTACCAACAACATGAAGAGGACTTGTTGATTTTCCGAACGAGTGAGAGAAGGAAGAAGAAGAAGGAAGAAGAGGAAGGAAGAAGAGGAACAGGAAGAAGAAGAGGAACAGGAAGAAGAAGACTCACACAGTATATTTTACCAAGTTTGAGTTTGATTCACTGAAAGATTTAATATATGTTTTTTTTATCAAGTGGTTATTGTAAACTTGTAGAGGACAGTTTGCAATAGAGTTCGTCAATTGCATATACCGAAAGTTTTTTAAAAGGTAATTTCGTATAATGTGTTTGCAATGTGTATAGTTTTTCAATTGCATATTATAACTTTTAAAGGGAATTAGTTTTTTTTTATAATAGTAAGTTATTAAGTGGATTTAATATATTTTCTTTCAATGGGAATTTCTGATATGTGTATATATATATATGGTAAGGTAAGTTTAAGTTGGTTTGGTTAGGTTAGGTTAGTTTAAGTTGGTTTGGTTAGGTTAGGTTATGCCGTCATACACTGGCTGCCTCACCCACAGTCATGGGTGAGAGAAAACGGATGGTGGTGGTATCAGGCAACGTGGCCAGATGGCTCCTGTTATCACTGCCCACAGACACACGCCCACCTCACTCACACACCTCTTTCACCCACCTCACACGCCTACCTCACGCCCACACCTCTCTCACCCACCTCACACGCCCACCTCACGCCCACATCTCTCACCCACCTCTCTCACCCACCTCACTCGCCCACCTCACTCCCACTTCTCACGCCCACCTCTCACGCCCACCTCTCACACCCACATCTCACCCACCTCTTACGCCCACTTCTCTCACCCACCTCTTACGCCCACTTCTCACGCCCACCTCTCACGCCCACCTCTCACGCCCACCTCTTACACCCACATCTCACCCACCTCTTACGCCCACTTCTCTCACCCACCTCTCACGCCCACCTCTCACGCCCACCTCTCACGCCCACCTCTTACACCCACATCTCACCCACCTCTTACGCCCACTTCTCTCACCCACCTCTCACGCCCACCTCTCACACCCACATCTCACCCACCTCTTACGCCCACTTCTCTCACCCACCTCTCTCACCCACTTCTCTCACCCACCTCTCACTCCCACTTCTCACGCCCACCTCTCACGCCCACCTCTTACACCCACATCTCACCCACCTCTTACGCCCACTTCTCTCACCCACCTCACACGCCCACCTCACGCCCACATCTCTCACCCACCTCTCTCACCCACCTCACTCGCCCACCTCACTCCCACTTCTCACGCCCACCTCTCACGCCCACCTCTCACACCCACATCTCACCCACCTCTTACGCCCACTTCTCTCACCCACCTCTTACGCCCACTTCTCACGCCCACCTCTCACGCCCACCTCTCACGCCCACCTCTTACACCCACATCTCACCCACCTCTTACGCCCACTTCTCTCACCCACCTCTCACGCCCACCTCTCACGCCCACCTCTCACGCCCACCTCTTACACCCACATCTCACCCACCTCTTACGCCCACTTCTCTCACCCACCTCTCACGCCCACCTCTCACACCCACATCTCACCCACCTCTTACGCCCACTTCTCTCACCCACCTCACTCGCCCACCTCACTCCCACTTCTCACGCCCACCTCTCACGCCCACCTCTCACACCCACATCTCACCCACCTCTTACGCCCACTTCTCTCACCCACCTCTTACGCCCACTTCTCACGCCCACCTCTCACGCCCACCTCTCACGCCCACCTCTTACACCCACATCTCACCCACCTCTTACGCCCACTTCTCTCACCCACCTCTCACGCCCACCTCTCACGCCCACCTCTCACGCCCACCTCTTACACCCACATCTCACCCACCTCTTACGCCCACTTCTCTCACCCACCTCTCACGCCCACCTCTCACACCCACATCTCACCCACCTCTTACGCCCACTTCTCTCACCCACCTCTCTCACCCACTTCTCTCACCCACCTCTCACTCCCACTTCTCACGCCCACCTCTCACGCCCACCTCTTACACCCACATCTCACCCACCTCTTACGCCCACTTCTCTCACCCACCTCTCACGCCCACCTCTCACACCCACATCTCACCCACCTCTTACGCCCACTTCTCTCACCCACCTCTCTCACCCACTTCTCTCACCCACCTCTCACTCCCACTTCTCACGCCCACCTCTCACGCCCACCTCTTACACCCACATCTCACCCACCTCTTACGCCCACTTCTCTCACCCACTTCTCTCGCCCACCTCTCACGCCCACTTCTCACGCCCACCCTTGAAGCCCTCATACTTCTCTCTTAATGTCTCTCACCGTAAAGTTCTCTTTTAATGAGAGATTCTCCTACTAGTGCAACGTAAACATGGCGGACAAGATGGCGTCAAAAGTACATTGAAACTCTGTGTTTTTTCGTCTAAAACACACCCAAATCAACCCTCCAGGGGATATTTCAGCCTGATTAGTTGACCCATTACCTGGGAGTGTGGCGCGGCGGGCAGGTGTGTTCTGCTACACTTAGCTGCACACCTGTGACGGATATATGCTGTTATTGTTAGCTGTGGCGGTGCTGTTATTGTTAGCTGTGGCGATGCTATTATTCTTAGCTGTTGTTATACTTCATTACTCAGCTATGAAGGGTAGAAATAAAGGTTAATTTATAGCTTTTCATCTTGAAGTAATACACATCAGCTATAAAGCTTTAAAAGGTATACTGTATACTTACCTGATCATCTATAAAGGTGTGTTGAACCGAGACTCCTCAGGTGTGTGTGTGTGTGTGTGTGTGTGTATGACGGTATATGATCGGTATACTCATCTAATATAAGGTATATCAAGCTGTTATACCCGGGTCATGTGGGGGTGAGGGAGGGGGGGGGGAGTAGGAGGGTGGGGTGTCTGAGAGGGTAGGTGGGGGTGAGGGAGGGAGGGGGGGTGTTATCATAAGCGCCCTGAATTATGTGAAGGTAATTGTACATACCGGGTATACTGTATAAGCTTATGTGAGATAGGATGACAACGGGAGATGTTTATGTAAGATCTATAGCTCTTCCCAACATACATACATACATACATACATACATACATACATAACATATCACTCACCCACTCACTCACTCCTCACTCACTCACTCCTCACTCACTCACTCACTCACTCACTCACACAATTCAAGTACAATTGGCCATTTGGACGGGCATTTATCGCGAATCTTTCATAACCTGCGTCGATGATGATGATGTATCGGGTGTTCGACTTAATGTGACCACAAGCGCAGTAACTGTAGTTGTTATGGTTACAGGAATACAGGAGAGTGGAGGCTGTTACATGGATACAGGATTACAGTAGTGTTGTTCATTACAGTTAGATGGTTATGTAATCGATGGTAAAGTAACAATTACAATAAGGTATGATTTCAGTGGTAGGTAATTACAGCGTTACAGTGATGGCAGTATTACAACTAAGACGTGGATTACAGTGGTGGTCGTTACAGTGATACAGTAGTACATTTGTAGTGACGGTAGGTAAATGAGAGTGCATTTATCTTAGTGTGTGTGTGTGTGTGTGTGTGTCTGTGTGTGTGTGTGTGTGTGTGTGTGTGTGTGTGTGTGTGTTAAGGTGACTCTGGCAGCCATTAAGAAGTGTGGTAGGGCCGTCTTGGGTGTACTCTTGTCTCGCCTTGACTTGTTTATGGTGTGTCTTAGTGGGGAGGAGCTGCGTGTGTTTACCCTGTATTAAAGGTGCACACACACACACACACACACACACACACACACACACACACACACACAGACACACACAGACACACACACACACACACACACACACACACACACACATATTTTTCCTGGATTGGAATTCTTTTATTATTATTATTATTATTATTATTATTATTATTATTATTATTATTTCTGATGCGTATTACTGAAAGTGTAGTTGTAATTGTCCGGTTGCGTTAGACAGCTCTATATCCGCCATTCCTGACTGACTGATAGAAGCTAGGGTTTGTTACTAGTTCTTTATAAGCGCTGCCGGGTGTACGGTCACGTTGTGTGCGTATGAGCGTATTACCATGTGTGTGTATGCATGTGGGTATGGACTGTGTATGTATTTGTGCATTTAAGACGCTTGTATGTTAGTGTATGACTATATGTGTATGACTATCCCCCTGTGTGTGTGTGTGTGTGTGTATGCCAATATACACACGCTAAAAATACACCCGGTTATACAGAATTATACACCGTACTTACGAGGGAAGAGTCTGCCCCCCCCCCGTGTTCCTCCAAAGCTTTATGACAATTTTAGCCGGATATGTCTTGGCCCAGCGACCATATCCGGCTAAAGTGTGTCACTGTGAGTTGTCCGAACGACCTCTGGGATAAGTACTGAACCCTCTCCTTTCTCTCACCCTCACCCCTCCCCAGCACCCCCCTCTCACCCTCACCCCTCCCCTGCACCCCCCTCTCACCCTCACCCCTCCCCTGCACCCCCTCCCCAGCACCCCCCTCTCACCCTCACCCCTCCCCTGCACCCCCTCCCCAGCACCCCCCTCTCACCCTCACCCCTCCCCTGCACCCCCCTCCCCAGCACCCCCCTCTCACCCTCACCCCTCCCCTGCACCTCCCCCTCACCTGAACCCCCCCCTCACCTGCACACCCCTCCATTCCCTCCTAACCCCTCTCACCCTCACCCCCCTCATACCTCACCTCAACCCCCCCTCACCCTCCCTCATCCTCGAAAAAATGGCCTCAGAGACTCAAGGAATAACTTGGAGTGACACTTAAGAGCGACTGTGGATCAGGAGGATGAGGCTGTGTGCTGTTGATATGCGTTTATTATGGGGTTAAAGTGGAACCCATTTAAGTTAAGGTCACAGTAGGTTAGGTTAAGGTCACAGTAGGTTAGGTTAAGTTACGGTCACAGTAGGTTAGGTTAGGTTAAGGTCACAGTAGGTTAGGTTAGGTTAAGGTCACAGTAGGTTAGGTTAGGTTAAGGTCACAGTAGGGTAGGTTAGGTTAGGTTAAGGTCACAGTAGGTTAGGTTAGGTTAAGGTCACTGTAGGTTAGGTTAGGTTAAGGTCACAGTAGGTTAGGTTAGGTTAAGGTCACAGTAGGTTAGGTTAGGTTAAGGTCACAGTAGGTTAGGTTAGGTTAAGGTCACAGTAGGTTAGGTTAGGTTAAGGTCACAGTAGGTTAGGTTAGGTTAGGTTAGGTTAAGGTCACAGTTTACCTTAACTTCGTAGACTATAAGTACTTCCCTCACACACACACACACACACCGAGGTCAACCTACACGCCGTATCTCTCATGTTTTCTGAATAAATTTGCTGATACTGAAAATAGTGAAACAAGAAGCTCGTGAATCTGTAAAGGCTTCAGAGGCCGCCGGGAGACTAACACCACCTGGGGTCACTTACTCACAAGGTCTTACGATCAATTTTTCTCGTAAGTAAAAAAAAAAAAAAATCCCTTAACAAGCTGACTTAAGTGAGGGAAAATAATGCATGGAATAATATTATTTTACTGAGACTTTACCATAACTAGATATGTTTACTAGCGTGAGTTAGGTTAATGTATCTAGTTAAGGAACATTTCACCATTACACACACACACACACACACACACACACACACACACACACACGTCATCGTTCATTACCTTAAAGAGTCGATCAGTGTGTGTGTGTGTGTGTGTGTGTGTGTGTGTGTGTGTTTCTCTCATTTGTCTTCACTTATGAGGACCATCCATCGTAGGAGCTTGTGAGAATGTTGCCCCCTTCCCCCTGTGAGAATGTTGCCTCCCCTGTGAGAATGCCCCCCCCCTCCACCCCTGGGATATTGCTTTATGGCCACCACGAGGTTGCAAAATGTTGGCAATTTCAGCGGGAGAGAGAGGGAGCTTCTGGCCCCTCATTTGCATATTGTATCGGGGAGTATGAAGTGGTGGGGGAGGGGGTGATGGGGGAGGGGGAGGGGGAGGGGGGAGGGGGTGATGGATGCAGTGTGAGGGGAGGGGAGGTGGTGAAGGAGGCTGTATGAGAGGATGGTGTGAGAGGCAGTGTGAGGGGAGAAGAGGGGATGGTGTGGCAGGCAGTGTGAGGGGAGAAGAGGGGATGGTGTGGCAGGCAGTGTGAGGGGAGAAGAGGGGGTGGTGTGGCAGGCAGTGTGAGGGGAGAAGAGGGGGTGGTGTGGCAGGCAGTGTGAGGGGAGAAGAGGGGGTGGTGTGGCAGGCAGTGTGAGGGGAGAAGAGGGGGTGGTGTGGCAGGCAGTGTGAGGGGAGAAGAGGGGGTGGTGTGGGAGGCAGTGTGAGGGGAGAAGAGGGGGTGGTGTGGCAGGCAGTGTGAGGGGAGAAGAGGGGGTGGTGTGGCAGGCAGTGTGAGGGGAGAAGAGGGGATGGTGTGGCAGGCAGTGTGAGGGGAGAAGAGGGGATGGTGTGGCAGGCAGTGTGAGAGGAAGAACTCTTGGCAGGTTGTGTATGTGTTTTGTTTTAGTATAATATTGAGGTCTTTTTTTTAGGTCACTGTGTCTGTCTGTCTGTCCGTCTGTCTGTCTGTCTGTCTGTCTGTCTGTCTATCTGTCTGTCTATCTGTCTGTCTATCATGGGTTATTACGGCCGCTTTATGCCTTTTATAACCGACTTGTGTTGTAAATATTCTGTCAGTGTTGTAGGATGACGTCATAACTACTGTACGGGTTGTAGAATGACCTCATTATTATTATTATTATTATTATTATTATTATTATTATTATTATTATTATTATTATTATTATTATTATTATTATTATTATTATTATTATTATTATTATTATTATTATTATTATTATTATTTTTATTATTATTATCTATATTTTTTTCCTTTGGTGATTCTAAATTTCGTCAGGATTATGTTGACGTATAAATGAAAGAGAAGGCAAGGAGAGAGAGATAGAGAGAGAGAGAGAGAGAGAGAGAGAGAGAGAGAGAGAGAGAGAGAGAGAGAGATGGGAAAAACAAAGAAGAATGGAAATTGGAAGATTGGAAGGAGAAGGTGAGGAATTGGATGAAAAGAGATGGAAGAGATTGGAAGCAAATGAGACAGAGAGACAGGTAAATAGAGATGGGGAGAGACGAGGATGAAGAGGAATAATGAGGAGGAGGAAGAGGAAGAAGGAAGAGGAGGAGGAGGATTGTGTTGGTGTCGTCATGTATAATTCAACATCCACAGTCTCTACTACACCACACCACACCACACCACACCACACTTCACTACACCGCACTTCTCAGACGTCGCGGGCCCCTCGATGAATCCCTTTGGTCAACTTAATATTTTCTGATCATATTTGTATGAAATTATAATATTATTTAGAGGTGCGTTTGCCTGTGTGTGTGTGTGTGTGTGTGTGTGTGTGTGTGTGTCTGTCTGTCTGTCTGTCTGTCTCTGTGTGTCTGGGGCTCCTCTTGTACAGTCAGTCCGTTGGTGTAGGTGGTGGTGATGGGGGTGGTGGTGGTGGCTGTGGTGGTGATAGTGGTGGTCGTGGTAGTAGTGGTGGTGGTGGTGGTGATAGTGGTGGTAGTAGTAGTGGTGGTGGTGGTGGTGGTGATAGTGGTGGTCGTAGTAGTAGTGGTGGTGGGGGTGGTGATAGTGGTGGTCGTGGTAGTAGTGGTGGTGGGGGTGGTGATAGTGGTGGTCGTGGTAGTAGTGGTGGTGGTTCAGACAGTCTAGCGGGGGACGAGACTGCCTGCAGAAATTTTCTTGACGGCCCCAAAAAATAACAACAAAATATTTAACCACACGAGCTTCAACCCCCACCCTCCCCCTCCTCCCCTCCCCATCCCCTCCCCTTCCCCCACTTGTCCTCCCCTCCCTTGCACCACAATTCCCCAAACCTCCTTTTCCCCCCTCTTCCCCTCCCTCCCCCCCACACCTCCCCTCTTCTCTTCCCTCCCCCATCCCTTCCCCTTCTTCCCCTCCCCCCTTCCCCCTCCCCCTCCCTTTATCTCTCATTTAGCTACATAATACAAAGAATTTCAACCTACCTCCATTTAATAATTCGTCTTCGCCTCGTAACTTCAATCATCATTTACGAGGAAAACATCTCACTTAAGAATCACTGAGAATCTATCTTTCAATCGTTGTCTTAAGTTCTATCAAGTGTAGTACGTTCTCACACCTTCACTTAGGAGGAAAAATTACGACTTACGATTAACTGATAAATTCGTCTTTTGTGTGGTAGTTTATGTGAGTCATTTAGGTGAATTCTT
>CAUDMG010001177.1:220000-245000 GCA_958450375.1 Homarus gammarus
ATTATTATTTTGGGGATTTTTAATTTTTTTTTCGGTGTATTTTTTGTTTATTTGTTTATTATTATTGTTGTTGTTCTTATTATTATTGGTATTGTTGTTGTTGTTGTTGGTCCTTAATTATATTTTTTGGTCTCCATGGGTCTTAGGGCACTTGGTGGGGTTGTCTTAGCACTGACCAAAGACCTAAGACCACCACCCCTTCACTACCGCGTTTTTGTGGGTCTTCTTCGGTCTTAGCACAAACCAAAGACCATCCCCTCTTCCCCTACCATCATGGTCTAGGGGAAAACAAAGAAGACTCCCCCAATCTCTTCCACTCCTGGCCAGCACCACCGTCCATCACTCGAGGAATAACTTAACGTTGATTGGCTCTTGCTTAAGGAGCCGTTAGCCAATGAAAATCGTCGGAGGAAAATGACGTCGGGTGATAGAGTGTTCGTCAGCCATCCAGACAAAATCCGGATTCATTAAAATTCTTACGGGATTTTTTTTTTTTTTTTACTCAGTCAAGCAGTGAGAGTGTGAGGGAATAGATTACCAGGTGAGCATGAACAACACGACGGGAAAATGGTGGCCAATATGGTGTAGAAACTGTAATGATACCGTAGATACTTTCTCTTAACCTGTATTTATCTACCTGTTAACAGATAATAGTTGACGTATTAATCTTTTAGTTTTCTTTTTGGTGATGAAGTTTGGTTATTGAAGTGGGGGGTGGGGGGGGGGTGGTTATCGTGTGTGTGTGTGTGTGTGTGTGTGTGTGTGTGTGTATGTGTGTATGTGTGTGTGTGTGATGCCGTGAATACATAAGTGCAGTTACGTAAAACACAAACAAACACACACAGTGAAGGCAAGAGGTGGGAGTAACAGTAACATAGGTGTTTTAATGGCTGGGTCATTACCTCCCTCAGGTGTGTCAGAGTGAGTGTTATTACCTGTGTGTGTGTGTGTGTGTGTGTGTGTGTGTGTGTTTTACCTAATATCTGATAGATGTCTACTACTACTACTACTACTACTACTACTACTACTACTACATGACCCATTACTACCACCACCGTCCCCACTACAGAGAGTTACCAACAACCAACCTTCACCCCCAACACCACTTCCACCACCACAACCACCACCACACTACCACCATCAACCACAACTACCACCATCACCATAACAAGAAGAATATTAGATAGAATATTATGTGTTTTGGGGGTAATAATGTGTTGAATATTTAGCGCCATATGAACAACTCCTGCTGTGTAGTCGAGAACATATGCCCGTTAGGAGATAAGAGTGGAAGCCTCGACTGATAACAGATAAGAATTACGTGTTGGTAAGATACGACACAACACACACACTCGAACACACACGCGTCCGAACACAACCAAAGTAATCTGATATTATTTTTTTTTCTGTGCTAATCGATAAAGTGATTGTAGATCATTTTTGAAGTTGGGATTAGGGATTAGATGAACATTATGTATGATTCTTATACAAATTGTTGATTTAGGGATTGGGGACGTACGTGTGTGTGTGTGTGTGTGTGTGTGTGTGTGTGTGTGTGTGTGTGTGTGTCTGTGTGTGTGTGTCTGTGTGTGTGTGTAGTCGTTGTATCTCGGGTTAGCAGCTTCGGGAGAGTCGTACGACCCCTTTTATCAGTAGTTCAATTTACGTCGTGGTGACTCAGTCGTGTTGGTGGAAGTGGCAGGTCGTGAGTGAGTTGTGTGTGTGTGTGTCTTACCGTTGACGACCACGCGGGTATAATAGCAACTGGATCATTCTTACGTTAACCGGACCACGTGTATTAGGCAAACCGGACAGCGCTAAGTGAGACAACTGGGTGATGGCATATAGACCGGGACAGCGCAACCGGACTGTGACATGTGGACTGGTACATTAACCGGATCGTGCTAAGTGAGACATCCGGATCATGACATACGGACATTAACCGAACAAGACCAGTAACTGACCCCTGAACAACCGGACTGTGACATGTGGACTGGTACATTAACCGGATCGTGCTAAGTGAGACATCCGGATCATGACATACGGACATTAACCGAACAAGACCAGTAACTGACCCCTGAACAACCGGACTTAAGCAATCTGACCCAACTTAACCGGACTGTGTTAACTGGACTAAGACAAAGAGTTCGTAAGTTAATCCTTCTTCCATTCCCTCCCCCCTTCCCCTCTCTCCCCTTCCCTCCCCCCTTCCCCCTCTATCCCCTTTCCCCTCACAAATTCTGGATCCCTTTACCTACGACACACTAATGTCTGGGTAAAAATATAAACAAAATGGCGTAAAATTTGAATCACGATTGTAAAGTAAAATTAATACGTGTTTTTTATTCATATTTTGGATGGAAAATTGACTCAGTGAATCTTTTGTGAATCGTTTAACACCCAATCCTATAACTGTGAATCTTTTGTTAATCTTTAATACCCAATCCTATGACATTTTAGACTATTAACTTACCAATCTTTGTGAATCTGGACGAATCTTTTATTATTGACTCCTAATCGTGTGACTTATTTTTAAAAGACTATATAAACGTTCCAATCAGTGAATCTTGGCTCCCAATCTTAGAAGGAGGCGATTGTAAGATGCTTTCACGCCTCCCGCCCGATAGTGTGGGAACGGGAAGGGTTAACGGGCGCTAAGAAAAGCCAAGAGAATTATAGGAAGAGAAGCGACGGAATGACGAACGAGGAGGAAGTGGGAGAGGTGTGATAATACAGGGAAACGAATGGTGTAGAAAGGAGAAAAATGCGATAAGAGAAGAAAGCGAATGGTGGAGAAAGGAAAAAGTGCGATAAGAAAAGAAAGCGAATGGTGGAGAAAGGAAAAAGTGCGATAATACAGATAAACAAGTGGTGTGGGAAGGAAAAATGTGATAATAAGAGAAAACGAATGATGTGGAAAGCGAAAAAAACGATTATTAGAGAAAGAAAGAAAACTTTATAATAAAATAAACAGAATGGAAAGAGGCAAATACAATCCAATTAGAATTTAAGTGAAAAGGAAAGTTTGGAAATAGGATAAATGATAAGAAAGAGAAAGTTTGACAGAGATAGAAAGTTTGATTGAAAACTGTGCCATAGAGAGAGTGGAGTGAGAAAATTTGAGAGAAAGTGGTAAGTTAGAGAAAGTGTTTGAAAAGAAAGTTGAAGAGAAAGAAAATGACACTGGGAAAATAAAGAATGAATTTGGTGTTAGAGTGAAAGTATAGCAGAGAAAAGTTGATGAAATTGATTGTTAGTGAAAGATGAATATTAATAATTTTTAACCAAACTTAAAAGAAAATGATTGTGGGTTCTTGACTTTCATTATTATTATTATTATTATTATTATTATTATTATCATTATTATTATTATTATTATTATTATTATTATTATTATTATTATTATTATTATTATTATTATTATTATTATTATTATTATTATTATTATTATTATTATTATTATTATTATTATTATTATTATTATTGTTATTATTATTATTATTATTATTGTTATTATTATTATTATTATTATTATTATTATTATTATTATTATTATTATTATTATTATTATTGTTGTTGTTATTATTGTTATTATTGTTGTTGTTATTGTTATTATTGTTGTTATTGTTGTTATTATTGTTGTTGTTATTGTTATTAAGTGAAATGGTACACTCAACACAACTCAGGCACTTATGTCCTTATTGTTCAGAGCGCCTTCTGTATATTTATTCAACATATCTAAAAAAAATTGATAAAAAATAAATAGAATCGAAATAAAAAAAAAAATAAAATAAAACAAATAAATAAAAACAAAACAAAAAAACAAAAAAATAAAAACACAACAAAACGGAGAAAAACAAAACACAAAAAACAAAACCAAACAAACAAAAGACAAAAATACAAGACAGGTAATAACAATAACGTGCACCTGGGGGGGGGGGCAGTAACGTGCACCGGGGGGGGGGGGGCAGTAACGTGCACCTGGGGGGGTAGTAACGTGCACCTGGGGGGGGGGGCAGTAACGTGCACCTGGGGGGGGGCAGTATCGTGCACCGGGGGGGGGCAGTAACGTGCACCTGGTGGGGGGGGCAGTATCGTGCACCTGGTGGGGGGGGGGCAGTAACGTGCACCTGGGGGGGGGCAGTCACGTGCACCTGGGGGGGGCAGTAACGTGCACCTGGGGGGGGGGCAGTAACGTGCACCTGGGGGGGCAGTAACGTGCACCTGGGGGGGGCAGTATCGTGCACCTGGTGGGGGGGGGCAGTATCGTGCACCTGGGGGGGGGGCAGTAACGTGCACCTGGGGGGGGCAGTAACGTGCACCTGGGGGGGGGGGGCAGTATCGTGCACCTGGGGGGGGGGCAGTATCGTGCACCTGGGGGGGGGGGCAGTAATATGTCAGCGGAATAAACTCATAAATTTGATGTAGGTTCACACACGGTCTGGTTTAACGAGGAATTATTGCCTCTATTAATGTTGCTTGGCTGACCTACCTGTGTGTGTGTGTGTGTGTGTGTGTGTGTGTTTTGGAGGTGGGAATTTCATGTAAACTTCAGGTGTAGGATAATTTAGGTTTGGTTTGGTTAAGTTAGGTTAGGTTTGGTTTGGTTAAGTTAGGTTAGGTTAGGTACAGCATAAGATCTTCACTACAGACATCAAGGAACGTGTGTCACTGAATGCCCTCACACCCTCTTTCATCTTTTATATTCATAGAAAACGGAGCGTGAGATCATATACCACGGCCTACTTACCTATATTAAACTAACGTCATGTAATTAATTATATAAGTGTTATATAACGTTGTTGTGGCTGGCATATACTGAGGTACTGTGATGTAATTAATGTCGTTTAGTTTGTCATTTAATTATTTCTCGCTCCGTTTTTGTGTTAATTTACGTGTTGTAGTGAAGTTAGTAATGGTAGGAGTAATGGTAATGCAAGTAATAATAGTAATAATAATAATAATAATAATAATAATAATAATAATAATAATAATAATATGATTTAAGATTATTAATTACGTGAGAGAATGATAATGATAATACTGACAACAATAATTATACCACTACTACTACTACTACTACTACTACTACTACTACTACTACTACTAATCTGAAGTGATAAGGATCATTGATGAGCTATACAGGGAAAATTAAGACGAAATACTGAGTTACATAAGGAATATTTATATCTTAGGAGGAATAATCAAGCACTCAAAAAATATTCAGTCACATAAATAATATCCCGATATTCTTGGGGGGAATTTAAGGCTACATAGGGAATATTTGAACTACTCTGGGGGAAGAATTTAAGATAGTGTGGAGGAATATCGAGTATTTTTCCCCCACACTGGAAGGCTGGGGATATTGGGGAGAGAAAGTGAGACGCAGTTTTGTGCTGGACGAGTGTTTGAAAGGTTCCCGAGCTGAAGTGGCCATTTGTGTGTGTGTGTGTGTGTGTGTGTGTGTGTGTGTGTGTGTGTGTGTGTGTCTTTTTAAGTATTCACGACATTCTGGAGATAAGAGAGGGAGGGAGGGAGAGGGAAGGAGGGAGGGAGGGAGGGAGTAGAGAAACGGTTCCCTCCTTCAACAAGTAATCAATGTCTTGGCTGAGGGAGGGAGAGAAAACTTTCCTTCCCCCTTTTCTCCTTCCCCTCCTCATCAACCCTCCCTCCTTCATTCCTTCAATCCCTCCCTTCCCCGTTCACCCTTTCCTAACCCCCTTATCTCCCTAGCCCTCTTCCCTCCCTCTCTCCCTCACCCTCCCTCCCTCCCTCATTCCTTCTCACTGCGGGTAAGCCTCAGTTTAATCTGGTGCAACACGTCCATTACTGGAGATAATCTGTCTCTCACCTGGGGCGACCTTCTCACCTGTAATTGAAAGGAAAATTTTGCTTGTTGTAGTAGTTGTCGTTTATGATGATAGATGTCGCTTTGTGTTTTGTTTGTCATCACTTCATTTGCATACTGACTTGCTGCCACCACCCCTCCAAGGCCCCGGGTTCGATGAGGTTTTTGGAGCCGGATTCACTAGGGTTTTGGGGGATCGGATTCATTGAAGTTTTTTTGGCCCGAATTCATTATGGGTTTGGAGCCGGATTCACTAAGGTGTTTGGGGATCGGATTCGCTGACCCTACCCTACTTGCGGTAAGACTTATTCTTCGTTATAACACAGGAACTTAATCACATCATAAAACACTCTTAATGCCAGCGTAAACTCCTGTTATATATATCAGCGCGTCATGCATAACAATGAACGTAGGTCAGGTCGACATAAATAATAAACAATCCTATAATGACAAAGCCAAGTTACGTGATGACTCTCTGATTATATGACCATAACACGTGACGTATTATCATAACGTAACGCTTAATTCCCTCACTGTGTCACGTGATTACAATACTTAATGTAACGCGTACTACATGTGTCTTTCATTATAAAACTCAGATATAACACATAACACACACTGTAACAAACATAACACGTAACATATGCGTCTTTCACTATGCAACACAAATGCAACACACATCACATACTTGCAATGAGTGTGTCATTACAACACACATATATGCAACTCCACAAGGTGCGATTGCAAGGTGTTACACTAACGACAACACAGCAGACAGTTGCAACACTCATCACCTAGTTGCAATGCACATGTTACATAATTGCAAAACTGTGATACATACTTAGGACACCATAAGTCACACCTGGAATACAGCACTGATTTATTGTATTGTATTGTATTGTATGATGTGTTCTAGGAATCCGCAATACTAAATAGAATGTAATGTATGTGAGTGTTTGTGTAAGTGTGAGTGTGTGTAAAGTGTAAAGTGTATTTTTATACTATGGGAAAAAGTCCATATTAAAGCGTTGTAAAGATTCTGTTTCTATAGCGTTGTGTTTATATTCCGTAACTAAAGAAAATACGGCGTCAGTTATTGTGACGGTAGCAGCAGGCTGTGTCAGAGGCTGCAGTACAAGTCAGTGGAACAGAACTTGCTGTCAGAAGCTGTAGTAGACAGTGTGGTGAAGGAGGAGGAGGAGGAGGGTGATGAAGGAGGGCGTCATGGGGGAGGTGGACAAGAAGTACATGCCCTTCTGGAAGTGGTGGGTCCATCGTAGTGAGTCGACCCCTTCCCTGGACCACAAGACCAACAAACGCACGGCATCAAAGTTCAGTAGAGACAACACCAGCAGCAGCAGCAGCAGACATGTCATGTCCTCGGAGGAGCTCTATGAGAGGCCGAGAGAGAGTGAGAAAGGGGTAAAGTCTACTGAGGAACTCTTCCTCAGATCTCTCGAGGACGGAAACCCATTGGGGAGGACGGACGGGGTAGACGAGGCACTGTCTCCGGAGAGCTACAGACGGTACTCCACCAGTCAGCTGTCAAGGAGGCCGTCTTCTCTCGAACGGACAGTGTCCCTGAGGTCAACGAGAGGTAGAGGGTCGAGGTCAGTGAGCTCCCTGGAGCTGAAGAACGCCTACGCCTCGGGGAGAACACCTCGGGGAGAACACCGAGCTCAGGTGACGCCCACCTCCAGGTATGACTCCCGGGCGAAGGAGAAGACCAGCGGCGGCCACAAGAGGAGGTTAACCCTCGGTCTCGGGAGGCTGAAGCACGACAAGAAGAAGGAGCGGAAGGGAAGCAACGGCAGCAAGACCATTGACTGTGACCCGGCCAACGCTGACTACGACACTGTGGACAACAGGTCTCACACTATTGGCGGCAGACATTTTGACTTCGGTGTGGACACGCAGGACGTGGAGAAGTCTCCTGGGTACGACATCATGACCCCGACGGAGATCTACGAGAAGAGGACGTCCAAGGCTAAATCTGGCAAGGATGGTGACAACGTGGAGACGACTCCTGGCCAGGGGTCAGCCAGCCAGCAAAATGGAACAAATTCTGAACAGATCCGAGAACAGTCGCCAAGTCCTGAGGGAGGAATGTCCACGTCTAACCAGGACACACCAGGAGACAGGTCACAAGACGGAAGTGGCGGAGATTCTTCCAAGAAAGACACCGAGAGAGAGCGATCAGCCTCCGAGCTTACTGCAGAGTCAGTGACCGGGAGAGCCGCGCTGAAAGACAAGGTTGAGAGTGTGAAGACACAGAACCCTGACATGGACGGTAGCTACTCTGTACCTGGACCACCCCGCCCCATCTATGACACACCACCGCCTCCCATAGTCGTCGCGGCAACTCGTAAAGCTCGACAAGATGGCGGCGCTACACCCCAACACTCTAAAGAAGTTAGTGGGGAGGTGCAGAAAGTCCCAGAGTCCCCCAGGAAGGAAGGATTTCCAGAGCGGCCCCTCCCGTCACCTCCATCAGCGGACCCTAAACTAGATGAAGCAAAACAATCATCCGGTGATAGAAGGGGAAGCACAACGCCGGGCAGCACTGTGCAGCACACCGACGTACAGCGGACGAGGAGTGAACAGCCACCAACACCCAAAGTCGTGAAAAAGCATCAAATGGTGAGACGCACCAGAAGTGAGCCCAGGACGCGACGCAGCGACTACCACCCCCTGAACCTGGCGCTCACCAAGACGGACACGGAGGCCATGCAGACAGTCATCGACGACCACTTGATCAAACACAACATTAAGGTGATGAACGAGGCGGGTGTTGACATCGCGGCTCTTCCGCCTCCACTTCATAAACCGGCCATCAAGACTGCTTCTAATGCCTCCACTACTTCCGCCGCCTCCTCGGTGGCGTCTTTCCGCACGAGGCCCTCCACCCTGGACCTCCCCAGCCAGGCCGGTAACCAGCCGGTCTCGGGTCTCACCCAGGAGAGGCCCAGTTACGACCCACAATTTTATGGTTCAAGGTCGTCTTCCCTCCGCTCCAAGAGGTCGTCCTTCAAGCCAGCGCCGCCCGTCAGGTCCCCAACGACCAAACTTACGACGGTGGGTCGGCGAGACTCCACCTCGAGTCAGTCCTCGAGTTCTTCCAAGTTATGGACGCCTGGCCAGCAGGTGGTGCGCCGGGCCAATTCCCTCACCTCAGTCTTCATGGTCCAGGATCCCTCGGGCCAGAAGGTGCAGCCGTACGCCGCCGCGGTCGCCACAACCCAGACCTTTAGCCCAACATTTCCTTACCAGGGACCATCGAGGCCAGGGCTACCCGTCGTGTATCAGTTACCCTCGGCAGCGCACACGGCTCCTCCAGGTGGGGCACAACAGCACTTAACACGCCAGACGGCTTCAGAACCTCGTCTTCGTAAAGTACTGGCCCCTGCCGCCGCCCAGGCCATCTTCACATCCATGCCACCGTCAGGAGTGTCGCCTCCAGTGGTAGTCGACGCCGTCCACAAGCCTCGGAGGTGGTCACTAACACTGTCAGACCTCGCCCAGTACCAGCAGGCGACGCTACCATCGCCAGGGAACCACAATCGGCAGCTGAAACAGAGCTCCTTCAGGAACTACCAGCAACATGTGCAGCCATCCAACAGGGGCACCGCCTCCCACCACCTCATAGCTAACCGCGACGTGGCCAGAGTCGCCGTCGGTAACTGGGTCGCCCACCGCCTAGCTCAGTTCCCGCCAGAGATACAGTCGCTGTACATCGGCCACAAGTGGTCGTACAGCAGAGGTCGTTCCCGCCAAGGACGACCTCAGCCAATCATACACGAGGAGGTGGAGGACGAGGTGTTTCAGACTCATCCTCCAGTCAGCCCTCACCGCATGCTGAAGGTACAAGAACTTGAGACCTCGAGTGTGACGTCTACTGTCTCGTTGTTGGTCTGTCTGTCTGTCTGTTCTTGTTTCTCTCTCTCTCTCTCTCTCTCTCTCTCTCTCTCTCTCTCTCTCTCTCTCTCTCTCTCTCTCTGTCACCCCTCTTTCACCCCGGCACGTCACTTAGGGATAAGCTTACAGGTGTGTTTGACTTCTATATCCAAGTCAGATCTAATTAAAGCATCAAGAGGGTGGATAAATTACACCTTTGTCTCACCTGTGTTCCCCTCACATAATTATCGTCCGGGTTATTACATTTTAAAGAACACTAACGCAGGTAAACCTAATTTGGCCTTGAGATAAGTTATTTAATTGTGTTGTGTACCTGTCCGGAATACCTGTTTAAAGTTCCTTGTCCTGACTACCTGTCGTGATGTGTGTCGTTGATACCTGAGTAATAAGTGTTGATAGCTGTCTAATATATGGCGAGGGATTTATGTGGTGAGAATACCTGTCTATACCTGTCCAAAGTAACGTATTAATCAGTTCCTTCTAGCATACAACACCCCCTATGACGTAAACGTGACGTCACTCAAACACACGTGACGTCACCTAGGTAATCTGAAGGCGGGAAGAGAGACTAACCCTCCTCTCTACACTTAGATAACTTATGGGTTATTTAGAGACAGAAAACATCATTGACAGCACCTGGAGTTGACTGTCTGACTGTCAGTTTAAGTGACTGTCTGACTGTCAGTTTAAGTGGCTGTACAGTTCCCAGCAGGCGTAAGTCACTGGTCCTCCAAGTTGCCAGCCCGAGCGAAATTAACATCGACTGGCGTTCCCTCCATCTGCTATCTCCCTCCCCTCAGTTATGACTCAGGTTTTCAATCGTCGCCGGACGGACCTTCGCCCGTTTTGTATCCGTACTGAGTGTTGGGGGTCTGGATTTGAAGACTATATTAGTATGATAATATACCCCCTCCCCCTTCCCCCTTCCCCCCTCCCCCCTCCCACTCCCCCTCCCCCCCCTTCCACACCCCCAATTTATAACTTTTAATCACTATTGATCAAGTTAGTTTTTAGTCTTTTCTCAAAATATTTAAGACCCTCCCAGACCCTCCCAGACCCCCCCAGACACCCCAAGACACCTCCCCCCTCTCACAGCCCCCTAAACTCTTGCAAGTGAATGGTTATCGATTTTTTTACTTCTGCCTATTAGGTAAAATTTCCTCTAATAATACAAGGGGAAAATAGTCGCTACTGCACACGGTTATCACTCTCTACATCCATAGTGTTTATAGTCGAGCGATCGTGTTTTGTTTTTATCGTGTGTTTACATCCTGAAGAAGGTTTATTGTGCATATACTTTTCTTCTCCGTCTGTGTTGTGGAGTTTATATTTTCCCTGTTGGTATTGTGAACTTTCTAAGACCCTGTTTACGACTGCATGGTGACACGTAAATAATTTAATGTTTATTATTGTTATTATTGTCCTGGTGAAGTGTTATTTTGACTATAAATAATATATATACCTTTTAATGTTATCAATTCCATTCATCAAATCTTTTCAATATATTAGACAGTTTCTCCCACGTATATATAGATAAAATATAGCGGTATATACTGTGTCCCTCCATAATAATAACTAATTAATAAATACTTCGTTATCTGGTGTAAAGTACAATTATTTTATATGTATATACTTGGGGAAATATTTAGTGTATATATAGCGTCTATTTAACCCTTTTTTAACTCTCCTATATCATGTTATAGTTATACAAGAACCTTTTGTCTCGTCTCTTATAAAATCTTTGTATTTAAGTCAGTTTGTGATTTTTTTTCCTTTTAAATTTACATGATTTTGTAAATTTTGTAAATCATGAGGTGTAAATGTGGTTGTGAGGGGTGTTGTCTGTTTACTAATTTACTGTTGTCTTTCTTTCTTCTCTTGCATGTGCCTGACTGACCTACGCCCATCTCTACGTTCACCTCCACGCCCATACCCTACCGCCCACCGCCCATCAACACCACATTATTCCCATTTACCCAATTCTCGTGTGTGTCCTTGTGCCTCCTGTGTACACCTGGTCACACACACACATACACACACACACACACACACACATGTACGTATGCACACTCAAAATATCAGACCAAAAGTTCGAGTGACTCAGATCACTCTGTGGGCGGGCTACGGACAGCCTCGCTGGACCGTTTAGGGCGTAGATCTCACGCCCACCCAGCCGCCCACGCCCACGCCCACACACCCCACTACACCCTGCCCAGGCGCCCACAGAACGCCCAGAGATACAGCCAACCTCAGTCTAAGGTAAGTCCCTAATTAATTACCATAGTTAATTACCTGAGTTAATTACCTTAGTCAGTTACCTTTATTAATCACCTTAGTATCGTGCCGCCTACCTGCGCCCATTGCCTTGTGTCTTCAAATCTGACCTTCAGTAATTAATTCCTCACAAAATATGATCTCTGAGAAATCTGATCATATAACAAAATCCTCGGAAATCTGACTCTCAAAAATCTTATGTTTTGGAGAAGAAAAAATCTGATATTTCAAAATCCTGTCTTCGAGAAAATCAAGTTATGGACAAATCTGATGCTGTAAGGTAAGTTTTTCCGGATTTTTATTTACAATTTTAACAAAGTATATTTACTGTGTATGATTTTTTTGTTTTACATATGATATATAATTCGTATGATTTTGTGTATTACCGCCAACCCCCGTAAAAGATGGGAGAGAAGGAGGGATTCTGGGTAATGATTCTGTGATGGGATTGGCTCATTCATCAACGGTGAGATGACATCATATCCTCCTCTGGCCAATCATTGACTATAACCATGACATCAGCAGCTGCTTGATGACGTTTTATACCCTAGTTGGCCAATCATCGACTATGTATATATTTATTTACCGTACATATCGAAAACGTCATCAGCTGCTGGATGACGACGTTCCTCATAGCCAGCCAATCCGTGATTTGAATCGGTGACGTCAAAGCCACTCCCTAACCAATCACAGATGGGGTACAGTGACGTCATAGCTCTCGAGGAACCAATCACTGTACGAGTGGCTGATCACCTGACTATGATAGATTGAGAGCCTATGTGATCCAGTCCATTTTTTCGGTGAGAGAGAGAGAGAGAGAGAGAGAGAGAGAGAGAGAGAGAGAGAGAGAGAGAGAGAGAGAGAGCAGCATGTCTTAGTATCTGGATGAAAAATAAACTGCAGAATTTCAGATATGATCGACTTAAAGCGCTGACGAACGCTCAGGAAGAGTCCATTAAAAAATTCCTCTCCACGAACGCGTCTCGTCTAAGCCTCGGGACCTGGTGCAAAAGTGTTCAGTTTTTTTTTTATCAATTACAATGATTCTCTGAGTGATGGCCCGTGTGGAGGATTAATAGACAGGTGTGGAGAGTAATTAGTAGGGTATAATGATGACAGGTAAGGTGTGTGTGTGTGTATGTGTGTATGTGTAAGGTAATTAAAGTTATGTGTGTGTGTATGTAAAAGCAGATCTCTCTCTCTCTCTCTCTCTCTCTCTCTCTCTCTCTCTCTCTCTCTCTCTCTCTCTCTCTCTCTCTCTCTCTCTCTCACACACACACACACACACACGGTGTAAACATTTATCTAGAGGTCTTTAAACATCCCCGTCAGACTAAACACTGACTCAAACATTACCGCCTTCCACCAGGTGTGTGTGTGTGTGTGTGTGTGTGTGTGTGTGTGTGTAAGGTAGCATGACAAATACTGCCATAATCTTCCTGAATTGACTCACACACACACACATCCAGCCCATACGTGCACGAACTGATCGCTATAAGAACAGCCCAGTCCCAACCATTGTAAAAATTATCAACAACTTGTAATACTGTAACACTGTCACTATGTTGAAATGAACTGTAGTTTGAGCTTTTCCCCCTCTAAGTTATTATATGTCTTATTTGTGTCACTTATGTTACTTGTATATTATTTGTAATTCGTAACCCATTCCCCAAATATGTAACTGTATATTTTCAGCCTTCTGGCTGCCAAGCTCTTTCAATAAACCGTTAATTATTATTATTATTATTATTACACACATACACACACACACACACACACACACACACACGTCTCCCTCCTGCCTCAGAGAGCGACCCTGTGATTCTACTGTCATTATCTATAATTATATCTTTGTAAAAAAACACACACGCATACATACACAAACATACACATAAAGCCAATTATACGTACATTCACACGTATATAGCAAGTAATCACACGCACTTATGTACGTATAAAGACACGCACATGTACAATTAGAAATAATGGACACACACACACACACACACACACACACACATAAACGCCTCAAACCATCGTGTGGTGGGGGGGGGGGGGGGGCAGTAATTCAGTGTTGACAAGTACACCCTCAACGCCTTACTGTACACCTTCTCCTTGAAACCAGTAGCGCTCAAGTGGCACTCAAAACCCCTGATCCATATTGTTCCCTTAAGTGTGAGTCATAGAGCGCTAAAATCAATCAAGGATCACCGAACCTAAACCTAACCTAAACTTAACCTAAACCTAAACCTAACCTAAACCTAACCTAAACCTAACCTTAACTTAACCTAAACCTAAACCCAACCTAAACCTAACCTAAACCTAACCTAAACCTAACTTAAACCTAAACCTAACCTAAACCTAACCTAAACCTAACCTAAACTTAACCTAAACCTAACCTAACCTAAACCTAACCTAAACCTAACCTAAACTTAACGTAAACCTAAACCTAACCTAAACCTAACCTAAACCTAACCTAAACTTAACCTAAACCTTACTTAAACCTAAACCTAACCTAAACCTAAACCTAACCTAAACCTAAACCTAAACCTAAACCTAAACCTAACCTAAACCTAAACCTAACCTATCCTAACTTAACTTATAAATTGATGGAAGATATTTACCAGGTGTGAACTATGACGTGTGTACAGGTGATACTACACACCTCACCACACCTTACCTGTGTTTGTTTGTTCCCACCATTGACAACATACAGGTATAAAATTAATGTCCACACACACACACACACACACACACACCTCCATGCCTTCCCCCTAACTGTAAAACCATTTTGTGTTAAACGACAAAGATAAATACAATAATAATAATAATAATAATTTCAACTATCCTTCACATACTTCACGTGGCCAAAACTCTTCCCATAAAACAATTCTAATTTATACAAGTGAGATAAAACACCTTTGTTGGGCGGCTTGACTCTCCTGGTTCACGCCCGCCATACTGTGTCTTGGCTCTGAGGAACGACAACAATTGCACTCGAGCTGGGTAGGAATTCACGCTGGCTCCCCTTCCCCCCCCCCTTCCCCCCCTCCCCCCCTTCCCCCCTCCCTCCCTGAAATATACGTCACGTGTAGAGGTTAACTAGTGGCAGTATGTATGTATGTATGTATGTATGTATGTATGTATGTATGTATGTATGTCTCTTATATACATACATGCTGATTGTGGAAAGAAAATATACTGAGAGTTTACAAAGAGAAAAAACGTTGAATAGTTTAAAGATAAGAAATACAATGAAAGCGTAGCGAAGAGAGAGAGAGAGAGAGAGAGAGAGAGAGAGAGAGAGAGAGAGAGAGAGAGAGAGTCATTGGACCACTTGATATAAATTGATGACTGGGGAGAAGGAAGGAAGGAAGGATTAATGACCTTAAAAGATGGAAATAAATTGTGGATGAGGAGAGAGAGAGAGAGAGAGAGAGAGAGAGAGAGAGAGAGAGAGAGACTAGCCAACAGCAATATAAGGTCTGAATTTACATGTTACTCTAGACTCTCAGAACAATTGAAACGCCATTTTGAGAACCACAACGAAGACAAACCAAGATGGCGTCAATGTTACACGGAGACTCGACCAGAGCACAAGGTTACGTCTCCAGGTTAAGACACAAACACTCAATTGGTCTGAGACTCTACTTTGCTCACGACCCCTCCCTCCCCCCCTCCTCCCCCCTCCTCTCCCCTGCTCCCCCCTGCTCCCCCCTCCCTCGCCCCTCCCCCCCTCCCTCCCCCCTTCTCCCCCCTCCATTCGTGATTTAGGTGAAAAAAGGTGAAAGTGGTAATCTTTTGATAATCCACTATTAGAGGTGATTAGGTGATTAGGAGAGAGAGATTAGGTGATTTGAGGGATTAATGGCAGTTTTTGTTTCGGGTGAGGCGTGAGGCTCCTCCTGATTAGTGGATTACTGGATGGGTGGGAGGTGGTGGATAATGTGTGAACACGGTGGTGGTGATGAACAAGTTTGAACACGGTGGTGAACAATTGCAGGCCAACACAGGTCAGAGAATCGATCAATTTAACCGGAGATCTCATTATAATGCCAATTTAAAAAAAAAGTAAACTATTCCTGTAACATTTAGCATTTATTATCCTAACCTAACCAAAAGTGCTGCTGTTTTATATTTCGTCTGCTAGTTAGAACACATTAACATTGGTGACTTATTCAGAATATTACGTCACTCCCCTATCAGTAATAATTTATCTACGATTATTTTACACCAAACACTTAATAGATACTTAAAACAAATATTATGTAACCTATTTTTATTAATTGGCTTATCTAAACTATTGTGTATTCTGAATTTATGTGTAACAATGACGTGTATATAATAACAGCTTCTAAAATAAGTCTTTCTGACATTCACTAAATTCGTAATATACTTCTCGAAATATATTAAAATGACTAAAACAAAATTAAATATACCTATACCGTATTTTAGTTTACATTAAGTTCACCAGCGAGAATGTACGGTAGTGTGCCGTGTGGAAGGACTGTTCACTAGTTCAGCCACTTCAGTATTTACCACAAGAGACAAGACCCAAACCAGCGAACAGCTAAAACAACAGTGCGCGTCCTACTGTTATCGGGGTAGAGAGTATCTTGTTTTGTCTGTGTTTATTTGTGTTTTATAGCTAAACAACATTATAAACACTGTTGATATTAAACCAAAAGTATCAACAGTGAGTGAAGACTTTATTGATGTGTAAGACAATAACAGTTGAAGAGGAATTATTAGGATATTGAAGAGTTTATGAGTGTAAATGTGAGTGACTCCGCCGGGTGATAAGTGAGGTAAGCCTTGTTTGACATATTGTAAGGCTTTATAATGCTCAGTGTCCTTCGTGTTATGTATTTATTGTTATTATAAGACTCTGAGGGGGAAGATGGCCTTATAACTCAATCTTCTTACGAATCCAAACAAGTTTTGTGATGAATTTAGCGTAAAGTATTGGTAAGACGGGAGAAGCAAAGTCGATGGTTTAAAGTCCTGAAGGGGTTAACCCATCGTCGTCAAAGGGTTAACCCATCGTCGTCAAAGGGTTAACCCATCGTCGTCAAAGGGTGTCGTCAAAGGGTTACATATTTCGTTGACTTAAATATTTCTGTCATGGCTAAGAAGATAATTGATGGTTAATATTAGTGATAAACTAACCGAGATAAAGTTAAGATACTCTATTCCTTAAGTGGCGTATATATGTGTGTATCTGAATGTGTGTATGTGTGTGTATGTGTATGTGTGTGTGTGTGTGTATGTGTGTGTGTGTGTGTGTGTATATATGTGTGTATCTGAATGTGTGTATGTGTGTGTGTGTGTGTGTAAACGATACTTCAACAAAAATACGCGTCAAACATTCACTCTTTTAGTTGGTTCCTCTGAGTATTTGATTTCAATTAACTGTCTCCCAAAAATTACCGAAGACTCGCTAAAAAAAATTACACTTGTTATTTTTTGCTGTTATTGTGATTACATCTTGAGAGACCAAACGCCGTCTTGTCATTACCTAACGCTGTTTTAATTGGTCGTGTGGAGGTAAATAACGTCTTTGTAAATGATCTTAGAGGCTAATAACGTTTTAAATCACCATTATTGTTATTACTTGTACTGAGAATAATAACGCGCTAGATGACGTTATTTATAGCAGTGTTCTTGTTGACATAGAGGCCAGTAAATCACCTTATTTGAGTATTGTAATTGTTAAAAGAAAACTTCCCCCTACCCCCCCCCCTCCTTATTTTCGACTCGGTAATTGGTCCGTACAACCAGGAGGCAGGTAATTGGTTGTCTCATTAACTACCCAATTGGAGTTTTTATTTATTTTTCATTTGTATTTAAGACAGAGGCTTCTAACCCTTCGTCTTCCCCCTTTATCCCCCCTCCCTCCTCCCTCACCCCTCATCCCCCTCCCTCACCCCCCGCCCTCCTCCCTCACCCCCCTCCCTCCTCCCTCACCCCCCTCCCTCCTCCCTCACCCCTCTCCCTCCTCCCTCACCCCCCGCCCTCCTCCCTCACCCCCCGCCCTCCTCCCTCACCCTCCTCCCTCACCCCTCATCCCCCTCCCTCACCCCCCTCCCCTCCCTCACCCCTCATCCCCCTCCCTCACCCCCCTCCCTCCTCCCTCACCCCCCGCCCTCCTCCCTCACCCCCCTCCCTCACCCCTCATCCCCCTCCCTCACCCCCTCCCTCACCCCCCTCCCTCACCCCCATCCCTCCTCCCTCACCCCTCATCCCCCTCCCTCACCCCCTACACGTCATGTCTCCTCTTTATCACTCGAATGCAGTCAACTTTGTTTATTTACATTACGATAATTTTTTTTGAATTTCTTATAAGGTCAAAGGTCAAGGTTCCTTATTTCACCACTACTACTACCATCACCACTATTACCACCACCACCACTACCACCACCACCACCACTACTACCACCACCACTACTACCACCACCACTACTACCACCACTACTACTATCATCACCACTACCACCACCACTACTACTACTACTACTACTACTACTACTACTACTACTACCACCACCACTACTACCACCACCACCACCACCACCACCACCGCCGCCGCGTGACCTGACACCCCGCTCGAGTGTAGTCTGAGTTTAGTTACACGTTTCATAATATTTTCCGGTCAATTAGCCTTTTGATTCAGCTCCTGTGTTGTTGTTTTGATGGACACAAATGGTCGTGGGGGGGGAGGGTGAGGTGAGGGGTGGGGGTCGTCTCTAGGGAATTTAGGAGCAATTACGACCAATATAGGCCATTTTATTAGCCTATTCTCTTTCCTCCTACCCCCTCCTCCCCTACCCTCCTACCATCCTCCCAGTGTATTTCAAAGCAGATTTCCATCGCATTAAAACCATTTTCTCGCCCACATTTGTTATAATCACCCGCCAGAGTTATTTGGTTGTACACAAGACGAGCCAAATTACCCCATTTTTCCCGTCAGATTAGTTTGGTGATCTCTTAAAAATGGCGCCTCAGGAATTTTTTTTTTTAATGGCGTGTTGAATGATTTTTTTATTTAGTGGTGCTTGAGGGGGTTTTATAATGGTGTTTAAATGTTTTATTTATATATAATGGTGCTAATGAGGTTTTTAATGGCGTTTAAAGGTTTTTGCATCTGTGCTTATAGGAGTTTTTAATGGCGTTTTATTTGATACTCCAGGGAGAGTTTTTTTTGACAATGATCTTCAGATTTTATTTTTTGGTGCCTCAGTGATGGTTCTTAGTGGCGTTCAGAGCTCAGTATAAAGTAGTTAGTGGTTTACCTAGAGCCCCCACCCCCTCCCCATGTTAAAACCAGGAGTACAAGGGAAGGTTTTTATCACCAAATAAAACCAACCGAGGGAATGAGTTTAATGGTTTATCAGATCACCTTAAACCCGGCGCTCAAAAAATGAATAATAAGCGCCATCATAGAGCCCACTAAACTAGCGCTCAAGGGAATGATTTGTTATATTTTAATTCGTCACACACACACACACACACACACACACACACACACACACACACACACACATCCGACAGTCAGCTACCTAAAGCAGATCTCGCCTTTGCGGGTACACTGTGTGGTCTTGAGACAGTGAGCGCGCACACGTACACGCACAAAGAGAGAGGGGGGGGGGGGTGTAGGTAGGTAACTTGATTCGGCCATATCACCAAAACTCACCCATCCCCACCACCCACCCATCACCCACCCATCTCCATCACCCACCCATCACCCACCCATCCCCACCACCCACCCATCTCCATCACCCACCCATCACCCACCCATCTCCATCACCCACCCATCTCCATCACCCACCCATCCCCACCACCCACCCATCCCCACCACCCACCCATCACCCACCCATCCCCATCACCCACCCATCACCCACCCATCTCCACCACCCATCACCCACCCATCACCACCACCCACCCATCACCCACCCATCACCCACCCATCACCCACCCATCCCCATCACCCACCCAATACCCACCCATCACCCACCCATCACCCACCCATCACCCACCCATCACCACCACCCACCCATCACCCACCCATCACCCACCCATCTCTTAAGTCTCACCCGCGTCTCCTCAATCTGTCTCTCGCGGTATAAAGCTCCGCGAGGTTTAAATTGTCTCGCGGGCAAATTATAATTATCATGGAAAGATCGTTTGTCTCCCGTAGGCAGCGAGACGCCCTGAAAAAAGGTGGAAGAGTTACAGAAAGTTTGTTGTCTCTTACCGGTGTGCGGGATAAACAGACAGGCAGACGGACGGACGGTGATAAACAGACAGACGGACGGACGGACGGTGATAAACAGACTGACAGACGGACGGACGGTGTTTAACAGACAGGCAGACGGACGGACGGTGATAAACAGACTGACAGACGGTGATAAACAGACAGGCAGACGGACGGACGGTGATAAACAGACAGGCAGACGGACGGACGGTGATAAACAGACAGGCAGACGGACGGACGGTGATAAACAGACAGACGGACGGTGATAAACAGACAGACGGACGGTGATAAACAGACAGGCGGACGGACGGACGGTGATAAACAGACAGAGAGACGGACGGACGGTGATAAACAGACAGGCAGACGGACGGACGGTGATAAACAGACAGACGGACGGACGGACGGTGATAAACAGACAGGCAGACGGACGGACGGTGATAAACAGACAGGCAGACGGACGGACGGTGATAAACAGACAGGCAGACGGACGGACGGTGTTTAACAGACAGGCAGACGGACGGACGGTGATAAACAGAGAGAAAGAGAGTGCTGGACCACTCTTTACCAACACCACACTCTCTCTCTCGAACCAGGGGTGTGTGTGTGTGTGTGTGTGTGTGTGTGTGTGTGTGTGTGTGTGTAGGTTATAAGAGTGTTTGTGTGTGATCGTGTGTTTGTTGGAGGAGAGACAGAGTGTTTGTGA
Source organism: Homarus gammarus (assembly GCA_958450375.1). Classification (NCBI taxonomy): domain Eukaryota; kingdom Metazoa; phylum Arthropoda; class Malacostraca; order Decapoda; family Nephropidae; genus Homarus; species Homarus gammarus. The sequence goes on from CAUDMG010001177.1 coordinate 240,995, forward strand.
TGAGGATTTGAGCAACACAAACACTACAGAGAGACGCTACCATATATATATTATTATTTATGTAGAATGTTTATAATGGACGTATGTTAAGGCTATTTTATTGGCTATTAATAATATAGAACACGTGGCAGGTCTAATTACCGGGGTTATATATTATCCGGAACCCATTTGTGACCCCGGTATTGTGAAAGAGAGAGAAGGGGGGGGGGGGTGTAGAGCATAAAAGAGAGATAGAGAGAGTTGGAGGGAGAGGTATAGATAATAAGAGAGAGAGGGAGTGAGAGAAATATAGAGAAACAGAGAGAGAGAGAAAGGGGTGGGTGGGAGGACAAGGCTTGACCTCCAGGGAAATAAGGGTTGACTGTACACCTGACCTCATTACCGTAGTGTAGGAAGTGTTGTGGCTCTCTCTCTCTCTCTCTCTCTCTCTCTCTCTCTCTCTTGAGAGTGAGAGAGGTGAGGGGTGAGATATACACCATAGGTCACCATAGGTCACCGTAGGTCATAACTCTCTTCACCCACGATATATGCCCGTCCCTAACCTTGTATGACCTGACACGTGTGACCCCTAGAGATTGAGAGAGAGTGCCAGGTCGTTCCTTGTCTCCCCTGCATTGACCTTTCACCTTTAACACCACCCTTCATGTGACCTCTGACCTCTGATCCCCGTTACAGTGCCACGCCGACCTTTTGACCTAATCGTCCAGGCGCTGTGAACTTTGACCTAGCGTTGTGACCCTTGGCATTGACCTCTTAAACTTTTGAACTTCGCCCCAGTGCCTCCTTGACCTTTTGACCTTCTCGTTGAGGGGATCGATGACCTTGGTGGACACGGTGGGCGCCTGACGTAAATGACACTTGACCTCTAATGTTTTCCGTTCGCTTTTAGTGTCACCTTTGACCTTTTTGACTTATTCATGTTAGACCAGCAAATTTGACCCTGACGTGCCGTGTGACCTCAGAGCGTGGTGTGACGTCATTTTAGGGAGTTGTGACCTCTGACCCCAACGTGACCTCCAAGCTCTGTTTTTTCTCACATTGACCTCGCACACTTAACCTCACTGTGACCTCGTGTACTCGGATGGCGACCCCTTATTCTGGAGAGAGAGAGAGAGAGAGAGAGAGAGAGAGAGAGAGAGAGAGAGAGAGAGGGGGGGGGGAAGGTGAGCGAGTGACTGAGACTAGGATGAGGAGGGGTGGGCGGGAGGAAGGAGGAGGAAGAAGGAAGGAGAAGGAGGAAGAGAAGGAAGAAGGAGGAGGAGAAGGAGGTCGGTATTACCATGGAGCCTTGGGTAGCTGCTGTCAGGAATAAGCTCCTTTATTTCTGGCTGGAACAAGAGGAGACCAAGTGTGTGTGTGACCTGAAGAATTTTTTACCTCCTTGTAAGATGTTTTCCCCCTCCTATTCCTGCTCCTCTTCTTCCTCCTCCTCCTCCTAGGTCTTCATCCTCATTCTCTTCCTCCGCCCACCTCACCTAGTGTATATAATGGTGTTAAGACTGTGTTAAAGTGATTGCTGTGTTGAATTGGCTGGAGGGGTAATCTGTACTGGATGCTAATGAGGCTATTGTGGATACTCGGGGTTAGTTAGGCTAGTAAGGTATACACTGAGAACTTAGTTGAACAGGTGAATTAGTTGTACAGTACAGGTGAGTTAATTGTACAGTACAGGTAAATTAATTGTATAGTATAGGTGATCTACCCATATTTTAGAGGCTCGTAGCCCCTAATTTATCAAAATCTAATTCAAAATCACCTCAAAATCCCCCAGAATGACTAAGTAGCTTCGTCAAAATCAAAGAAGTTTAAAAATGGTTCTTATTAACGGGGAATGGCCGTGAATGCCTCAATATTTAACTCAAATTGACTCTAAAAAATGGAAGCAAAAGGCCAGGTCAACTTGTGAGGGATTAATTATGTAGATCAAAGCGTTACGTCACATCAAAGTGGGATCAGACGGAAGCAAGTGATTTTACCCCAGCGGTGTTACTCCTCCGCCAATCAGAACCGAGAGAACCAGTGACGTCATGTAGTTAGAGGTATTTGATTGGTTGGGTTGATGAGGGTTGTGGTGTTAACTCGTGTTGTAGGTTTTTTTATGTTTCTCCACCAATCACAAGCAAGAGGGCCAGTGACGTCATGGAGGGAAAATATAATAGTTGTAATGACATTTTTATTTTGTACTTTTTTTAATTTATTTTTTTATTTAAATTTTTATAGAATTTTTAATCATGTTTTATTGACGATTGTTGTTGTTGTTGTTGTGAGTGTGTTGAGGGTGTTGTGAGAGTGTCCGCAGGTTGTGAGTGTTGTGAGTGACAGGTGAGTGACAGGTGAGTAACAGCCGATGACGGACGGTGATGAAGGATTACCCTATGGTGGTGTTATGACGCAGCTGAGGGGGAGGAAGAGGGGAGGGGAGAGGTGAGGGGGAAGGAAGAGGGGAGGGGAGAGGTGAGGGGGAAGGAAGAGGGGAGGGGAGAGGTGAGGGGGAAGGAAGAGGGGAGGGGAGAGGTGAGGGGGAAGGAAGAGGGGAGGGGAGAGGTGAGGGGGGAGGAAGAGGGGAGGGGAGAGGTGAGGCGGAAGGAAGAGGGGAGGGGAGAGGTGAGGGGGAAGGAAGAGGGGAGGGGAGAGGTGAAGGGGAAGGAAGAGGGGAGGGGAGAGGTGAGGGGGAAGGAAGAGGGGGAGGGGAGAGGTGAGGGGGAAGGAAGAGGGGAGGGGAGAGGTGAGGGGGGAGGAAGAGGGGAGGGGAGAGGTGAGGGGGAAGGAAGAGGGGAGGGGAGAGGTGAGGGGGAAGGAAGAGGGGAGGGGAGAGGTGAGGGGGAAGGAAGAGGGGAGGGGAGAGGTGAGGGGGAAGGAAGAGGGGAGGGGAGAGGTGAGGGGGAAGGAAGAGGGGAGGGGAGAGGTGAGGGGGGAGGACGAGGGGAGGGGGGCTGAAGAGGGGAGGGGAGAGGTGAGGGGGAAGGAAGAGGGGAGGGGAGAGGTGAGGGGGGATGAAGAGGGGAGGGGAGAGGTGAAGGGGGAGGGGAGAGGTGAAGGGGTAGGAAGAGGGGAGGGGAGAGGTGAAGGGGAAGGAAGAGGGGAGGTGGGGATGAAGAGGGGAGGGGGATGAAGAGGGGAGGGGAGAGGTGAGGGGGAAGGAAGAGGGGAGGGGAGAGGTGAAGGGGGAGGAAGAGGGGAGGGGAGAGGTGAAGGGGAAGGAAGAGGGGAGGGGGATGAGAGGGGAGGGGAGAGGTGAGGGGGGAGGAAGAGGGGAGGGGAGAGGTGGGGGGGAAGGAAGTGGGGAGGGGAGAGGTGAGGGGGGAGGAAGAGCGGAGGGGAGAGGTGAAGGGGGAGGAAGAGGGGAGGGGAGAGGTTAGGGGGGAGGAAGAGCGGAGGGGAGAGGTGAAGGGGAAGGAAGAGGGCAGGGGAGACGTGAGGGGGAAGGAAGAGGGGAGGGGAGAGGTGAGGGGGGATGAAGAGGGGAGGGGAGAGGTGAGGGGGAAGGAAGAGGGGAGGGGAGAGGGGAGGGGAGAGGTGAGGGGGGAGGAAGAGGGGAGGGGAGAGGTGAGGGGGAAGGAAGAGGGGAGGGGAGAGGTGAAGGGGAAGGAAGAGGGGAGGGGAGAGGTGAGGGGGAAGGAAGAGGGGAGGGGAGAGGTGAGGGGGGAGGAAGAGGGGAGGGGAGAGGTGAAGGGGGAGGAAGAGGGGAGGGGGGAGGAAGAGCGGAGGGGAGAGGTGAAGGGGAAGGAAGAGGGGAGGGGAGACGTGAGGGGGAAGGAAGAGGGGAGGGGAGAGGTGAGGGGGGATGAAGAGGGGAGGGGAGAGGTGAGGGGGAAGGAAGAGGGGAGGGGAGAGGGGAGGGGAGAGGTGAGGGGGGAGGAAGAGGGGAGGGGAGAAAGTTATGTAAGGGAAGGTTGAGGGAGGAAGGGAAGTAGAATGAGGGGAGAGAGAGGGAGAGGTAAAGTGAAAGTGTAAGAGAGAGAAGAAGGGAGGTAAAGTGAGGGGAATTGGAATGAAGGGTGAAGAA
>CAUDMG010001177.1:250000-312500 GCA_958450375.1 Homarus gammarus
CGTACTTGAAATTCTTTACGGGTCGTACTTGAAGCTCTTTACGGGTCGTACTTGAAGCTCTTTACGGGTCGTACTTGAAGCTCTTTACGGGTCGTACTTGAAGCTCTTTATGGGTCGTACTTGAAGCTCTTTACAGGTCGTAGGTGGAGAGAGGACTGGCCTGGGCAGTTTAAAAAAAATACAAAAAAACAATTACTATTTTTTGAGACCGATGAAGTATGCCATAATTAAGGTGAGAGAGAGAGAGAGAGAGAGTTGATAATATACATGTAAGTATATGTATAAGGTGTGTATGCCGTCGTATATTTACTGAGTCTATAATAACTTTGTAAATTGTAAAACGTAATCTAGAAAATGCCAGAATTTCTTAATTAAATATAAATATGTCGGTACCGGAAGTGGTGAAAGAGAGAGAGAGATTTGAGTCACCTGAAGCTTAACCACCCTATTGATGATCCTAATTTAGCCTAATCTAGCATTGATTCTAACTTAACCTGACTTAACGTGACCTGACTTAACCTTACCTAGTCAAATCTAACCTGACCTACCTTAACCTAACCTAACCTAATGTGACTTAGCTTAATCCCTCCAGGTAACTTAAGTCTTTTTTTTAATCATCAGGTAAAATATAATCTGGGGTGGCTAATCTTCACATGATCCTCACTAAACATTCCCCACGTATGTAAAAGATTAATCCCTCAGTCATGTCAGGAGAGGCGGGTAGTGAGCTGAGTAATGGATATATGGAAGAATTACAATAAATGAGAAACAGAAGTAATAGAAGAATTAGCTGAAGAAAATCGTTTATAAACAGTAAAAATGATCGTCCAGAAAGAAAGAAATGCCGAAACTAATTATAAAGGGCAGGGAAAATACCCGATGAGAGAAGAATGAAGAAAGAAGGAAGAGACGACAGATAAAAATACACGACCTGGAAGAGTTTCCCCTCAAAGTTTGCTTTGGTGAAAAAACTCGGGATTGTGGAGAAGCTGGAGGGGGGGTGGGGTGTGGAGAAGCTGGAGGGGGGGGGTGTGGAGAGGGAAGGGGAAGAGTGGAGGAGGAGGATGAAGAGGGGTGGAAGAGTGGAGGTGAGGGGGGAAGGGCAGAGTGGAGGGAGAGGGGGGAAGAGGATGAAGGGGGGGAGGGTAAAGTAGGGGCGCTGCAAATTAATCTGGTGGAGAGAAAAGATGTTGATGGTTGAGTTAGAGCTGAAGTGTGTGTACGTCTGGCAACACACACACACACACACACACACACACACACACACACACACACACACACACACACGTCATACCGTAAGCGTTTCTGCCTGCATGACTTGGAAACTAAAACGTTTTATTTACACCCAAATATAACCACGACAATTGTTATACCGATAGTCTGACCACAATATATAGTTAACGCATGACGTGGTTTATACCAGAGAGAGCATGGTGAGATATGGTCTGGTGGGTGTTAGGAGGACCCTCTGTCGTGGTGGTATCGCTGGGTATTAGTTTTTTGGTATGTTTTAGTTTAGGTCGTCCTTGAAGGCGCATTCTTACATCTTCAAGTGTCGAGGAATATTCAAGGTAGGAATGTTTGTACATCTGGCCCTTGGCTCAGGTGATCGATGGCCTGGTTGGTAGGTGTCTCACTCGGCTTCTCTCTCTGCGTCCTGAGGTGAGGTTTACCCTGTTGAAGGTCTAATAAGAAATCTCTGGAGATGGTTATTTAAAGGCGTTAGAATGGTGGCAGGGATGAGAGGAGGTCAGTGGAGCAGCAGATGGGGGTACAACTGGCCGCCGCTGCCTTGCGACAGAAGCGATTCAAGAAAAACGAGACTTTTGTGTATCATAGAAAATTGAGCCGAGTAGCCGGGGTGACCCAAACGCTGTGGACCTGATAGGGACCGCTCGTGTGTTTGTAATTCCTGTGTGTCGGGGATTACAGATGGGGTAAAGATAGATAAATGAGAGGCGGGGAGAGGTGAGGAGCAGGGGAATTAGTGGGGAAAATCACAGAAAAGAAGAGGAAGAAAAAGAGAGGGAGAGAGAATAGGTTGTGCGCGCGGGAGTAAGAGTGAAATAGCATTTAAGGCGGAACACACACTAGCCTGGCCTGGCCTCGCTCACCAGACCACCACCAGTCAGGCTGAGGATGCCGCCTTTGTTGGACGTGGTGGTCGCGGCGGCAGGGACACACAACCACACCACCACCACCACACCACCACCACCACCACCACCATCACCACACAACTACCAACACTACACTGCTGCTACTGCCACCACCACAACCACTATCGAAAGCCTTGCTCATCACAACCTACACCACTACACTTAGCTCACCACTACACCACCACCACCACCACCACCACTACCCCAACATCACCTCACCACCACACTTTGATCAACACCACACCACATCAACACAACCCAGCCGGCCGTGTGGTGTGAGAGGATCATCCCAGCAGTAGACTCACGTGTGTGTGGTGATGAGAGCGACCTTATACTCTTATTGGATAATTAACCCGACTCGTGGTGGTGGAAGCCCGATCCCCACCACCACCACAACTACGCCTGTCACTACCCTCACGGCAATTATGTCAACCACGACGACCGCTTGTGTCACGTGAATTAAACCAGTGACCATTACCACTCCTGTCAGTGTTACATCAACCACGTATTTCAGTGTCGTGCTAATCGCGTCACAACTACGACAACCACGACTATTAGTGCCACAACAACTGTGTCTCGACCACTACATCAGCGCTTGTCACTGTCATAACAACTACGCGTGTTAGTGTTACAACAACTATGTCTAATTAGTACCACGACACACACACACACACACACACACGACAAAAACTATGACGTTAATAATTACAAAATGTCGTGTCGTTTAAAACAGTAAACGATAAACAAACAAGAATATGCAAATTGGGGATATATTTTGTCTGTGGTTGGAGAAACACCTGAGCCACGACGGTGATAACCACGTAACAGAATAGTGTGTGTGTGTTAGCTAACTACCACCAACCTAATGACAACTGCCAGCGTCCACAGCGCATCTGAAAACGACAGGAGTGAAATTAAAAGCTCTCTCTCTCTCGTGTGTGTGTGTGTGTGTGTGTGTGTGTGTGTGTGTGCAAAAATATTTAAAGGAAAGTGTGTTGAAATAATAATTAATTATCTTTACCTGTATTTGCATAATTACCTGTAATCATACCTGTACTTTTGTTTACCTGTAACAAATTTTCGTCGTTTTGTTTTATTAGTTTATTATTTTTAAACATAAATTGATTATTATTTTCATTTGATTTGTATTTTTTCCTTATTAATTAATGTTATGTATTTACTAAAATAATTTTTTTGGGTAAGTTTGCTGTTTTTTATTTATTTTATTTATATTTTTATTTGTTAATTTTTATTTGTATTACAAATTTAAGTTTTTTTTGTCATTTTATATTTATTTTAGTTATTGTTGTTATTTTTTTAGTTTTATATCATTGTAGTTGTTGTTATTTTAATGGAATTTTTGTTTGGTTATTTACATACTTGTGTTTAGTTTGTCAGCAGGTGGTGGAGTTGTCCCTTGTAGAAGTTATAACTTGAGCCAACGAGCCACGTGAAGTAGGTTGGCCTTTGACGTGAGTGTGTGTGGGGGGGGGGGGAGGAGGGGCGTTAAGTGTCAGAGTGTGTGGGGGGTTAAGTGTGTGTGGGGGGGGGGGGGAGGAAGGGCGTTAAGTGTCAGAGTGTGTGGGGGGTTAAGTGTGTGTGGGGGGGGGGAGGAGGGGCGTTAAGTGTCAGAGTGTGTGGGGGGTTAAGTGTGTGTGGGGGGGAGGAGGGGGTAGTGTCAGAGTGTGTGGGGGGTTAAGTGTGTGTGGGGGGGGGAGGAGGGGCGTTAAGTGTCAGAGTGTGTGTGGGGTTAAGTGTGTGTGTGGGGGGGGGGGAGGAGGGGCGTTAAGTGTCAGAGTGTGTGTGTGTGAACCATTAGTCAGAGTTATGTCGGAGAGGTAACAAGATACATACATATTCTCCCACAGGAACAGCCAGACAGACACAGACAGACAGACACAGCCAGACAGCCACAGACAGACAGACACAGCCAGACAGACACAGACAGACAGACAAACCATGGCTAGAGGTGACTGGCGTAAAACGTGACTGAAGTATATACATAGACTGACCTGTTAAATTGTCTTTTACACACACACTAGTAGAGAGAGAGAGAGAGAGAGAGAGAGAGAGAGGTCGTCAAAGGTCAGGGTTCACGTAGTAGCTCTTTGCAAGGGAGGATTGGGAGGAGGGGGGGGGGTTGGGTCACACACTCAGCACTAACTTAAGTGTGTATAATCAATCAAATATTTGACAGCTACTCTCCTTCTCCTGCCTCCCTTTCCCCTCCCCTTCCCCACCCAGAGTGTCAAGGGGGTGTGTCAGGGCGTGTTATCGGTGTATAGATAAATATGAAAGGTCATTATTGGGTCGTGAAAGGTCAAGGGGTCAATGGAGGTAGGTCAACCTTCGTTGGGGGGGGGGCGGGTCTGAACCTTGAATGTGGGAAATATTGTAAGATAGTGGAGAAGGAGAAGGGAGGGGGGAGAGGAGAAGGGAGGGGAGAGAGGAAAAGGGAGAAGGGAGAGGAGAAGGGAGGGGACAGAGGAGAGGGGAGAGGTGAGAGAGGAGAAGGGAGGGGAGAGAGGATGATGAGGGGGGATCAGTAGGAGGAGATTGTGACAGCTGGTGAGACAGGGGAGGAGGAGGAGATGTAGTGAGGATGTGCTGTGGAGATAAAAGGAAATATAGAGAAGAAGATGGGAAATACTCGGAGAAGAAGAGGAATTATGTAAAGAGGAGGAGGAGAAGAGAGAATAAATAACTATCATCTTTATTATTATTATTATTATTATTATTATGACAGACATAAGGAACGGTGATAAATGATAGATAAATGTGGTAATAATAAATGGGAGGCATAAAGGAAACTCACTAAATTATAGAGAGATAGAAGCGATAAACACCAGACATAGAGAAAAGGGTGATAAAATAGCAGAGAGAGAGAGAGAGAGAGAATACATGTGGTAATGAGAGCGAGAGGTGTGATAAACGTCAGGTATGGAGATAAAGCAATAAATAACAGACATAAAGGAGAGAGAGAGAGAGAGAGAGAGAGAGAGAGAGAGAGAGAGAGAGAGAGAGAGAGAGAGAGAGAGAAGGGCTTAGGAAATATGTCAATGTTTGTGGTGGGAAGAGTAGAGGTGATGATGGAGGGAGGTAGGGAAGAGGAAGGAGGGACAGTAGATGGAGGGAAGGAGAGACAGTAAAGAGAGGAGGGAGAGACAGTAAGAGAAGGGAGGGAGGGGCAGTGTAAAAGGAAGGAGTGTCAATTCAGGGAGATGTAAGGGAGAAAGGGAGAGCATAAGGGCCGCAGGTGATGGATGATGGAGTGAGAGGTGGGAGGGGGGGGGAAGGAGGGGGAGGGGGAGAAGGAGGGGGAGGGGGAGAAGGAGGGAGGGGAGATGTTGCTGGTGTGTTTAAAGTGGATGAAGACGTGTTCGCCTCCCCCCTTCCCCCCCTCTCCTCTGTGTGTGTGTGTGTGTGTGTGTGTGTACAAGTGTGTGTGTTTATGTATGTGTACTATTTTAGAGAGAGAAAAAAACAAGAAAAAACGACAAAAAAAGGAAAAAAAAAATACGAGACTAAGGGAAAATTCTCGGGAAAATATAAGAGCAAATAAGACGAGTCGCACAGGACCAGGTGATGTTGTACGGAGACATTTTTTCCCTGACAAGTTTTTTTTTCTTTGTGGTAGAATTATAGTGGTGGTGGGGGGGGGGGGAGGGGGTGTGGGTGGTTGGGTGGGGGACTGGGGGGGGGGGTGTGGTTGTGGTGGGTGGATGGTGGAAGGCAGGGTGGATTAACTTACAAAAGGTCAATCACAACAATATAAATTTACTTGAATATAAATGTAAACATCTATTGTATACATGTGTATTATGTATATATAAGCAACCATGTATACCCAGATGTATACTGTATATTGACGAGTAATGTATAAATGTATATTATCATCAACTGGGTAATATACATCAATATATATTCTAAACAAATGTATATCTGGTATGTATATTAACCCCGCAACTTATTACCTCTAGGCATAAACAATTCGGCTTCAAGTGTCTGTTAGTCTGTCGGTCTGTGAAATAGTCAATGTTTAGTGTTTTGTAAAATAGAAAAAAAACAACAAAAACAAAGAAACAGACAAATGACAACAAACGGATAATAAAAGTGTAAATACAATGATAAATAAGAAAAACATGAATAAGTGAGAATAATGAATAAAGAATAAATGAAGAGGAAGTAGAAATGAAAAGGGAAGTGAAAGTACGAGAGAGTAAACGGTGGGTGAATTAAGGAAGGATAGAAAAAAAGCTAATAAAGGAGAGGAATAAGCAAGAAAAGGAAATTAAAGCGAGTTAAGAGATTATTAAGAAGAGGAAAGGTAATTAGGGAAGAAGAGAAAGGAAAGAAAGAGAAAAAATGATGAAAGAAATGAGTGGACAGTAAAGGAAGAAGAAATAGTTGAAAGAAGGAAGATAGAAAGAATGAAAGAATAAAATAATAAGAAATAACGAAGGAATAAAACAGAACAATATGGAGGAAAAGTAAAAAAAAAGAAGGAGGAAAAGAAGGAAGGAAGGAATGACAATAAGATAGAAGTAGTAAGCTTGAAACACCTTCCCCATGACTACCACAGCTTACTCTCCGCCGCCTCGCCACCATGTGTGTGAGAATGGGCGAGATCGAGTACTCGTCTGCGAGGCCGGAGAGAGAGACTATGGCATTGTGCGCCAAAACAGCATACGAAGCCAGGGTAGTTTACGAAGCCAGGGTAGTTTACGAAGTCAGGGTAGTTTACGAAGCCAGGGTAGTTTACGAAGCCAGGGTAGTTTACGAAGCCAGGGCAGTTTACGAAGTCAGGGCAGTTTACGAAGCCAGGGCAGTTTACGAAGCCAGGGTGGTCTGATGCGCGAGAACAGCTTAATTCGCGAGGACAGTTTAAGAAGTGAGAATGGTTTGATGCGCGAGGACAGTTTAATGCGGCAGAACAGCTTAATGCGCGAGGACAGTATGATGCGCGAGGACAGTATGATGCGCGAGGACAGTATGATGCGCGAGGACAGTATGATGCGCGAGGACAGTTTAATGCGGCAGAACAGCTTAATGCGCGAGGACAGTTTGAGAAGTGAGGGTGGATTGATGCGCGAGGACAGTTTAATGAGGCCGAACGGCTTAATGCGCGAGGACAGTATGATGCGCGAGGACAGTATAATGCGCGAGGACAGCATGATGCGCGAGGACAGCATGATGCGCGAGGACAGCATGATGCGCGAGGACAGTATGATGCGCGAGGACAGCATGATGCGCGAGGACAGTATGATGCGCGAGGACAGTATGATGCGCGAGGACAGAATGATGCGCGAGGACAGCATGATGCGCGAGGACAGCATGATGCGCGAGGACAGCATGATGCGCGAGGACAGCTTGGGACACGAGAGTGACAGAGACTACGGGTACGTCCTCGAAAGTGACCTTGAACGAGAACTGGCGCGCGAGAACGGCCGAGATCACCTCAGCCTGGTCCTCCAAAACGGGTTGGATCTAGATCGAGGGAGCCTGAGCGAGAACGAGCGAGAGCGAGGACTTGTGTTCGACTACAGCGACGAGACATTGAGCCAGTTAGAGGAGGACAGGGAGACCGATATGGGAGACAGGACCCCGGAGGCCGATGTGAACTATGTCTCCACCATCTTCCGCTGCGGCTGTAGTTGTTGCTGGAGATACCAACTATGTAGATCTGTGGTGAGTATACGCTAGTTGTAGAGGGTGTTGTAGGTGTAGGAGGTGTGTTATGGGTATAGGAGGTGTGTTATGGGTATAGGAGGTGTGTTATGGGTATAGGAGGGGGCATTGTAGGTGGAGGAGGTGTGTTATGGGTATAGGAGGGGGCATTGTAGGTGTAGGAGGGGGCATTGTAGGTGTAGGAGGTGTGTTATGGGTATAGGAGGGGGCATTTTAGGTGGAGGAGGGGGCATTGTAGGTGTAGGAGGTGTGTTATGGGTATAGGAGGGGGCATTGTAGGTGGAGGAGGTGTGTTATGGGTATAGGAGGGGGCATTGTAGGTGTAGGAGGGGGCATTGTAGGTGTAGGAGGGGGCATTGTTGGTGTAGGAGGTGGTATTGTAAGAAAGGGTACTACTACTACTACTACTACTACTACTACTACTATTACTACTACTACTACTACTGCTATTGTGACAGCTGTTAAGATGGAAATAATTAACATAAATTAATAATAACAAATGAGTCAGTAATTTAAAAAAACCATAAAATAAAACATTCCAGTAATATTTTTCACCATTAGTCTTGTTATTAAGGATCTAGTGACGTATAATATATTGCTTTAAAAGGATCTAATTCCATAATGTTTCAATACCTTTTATTTTTAGGTTTATTCATTTTTTTTTATTTATAGTATGTAGAGTGTATGAATTAAGACTGTTTACTGCTGTATAAGATGATTGGAACACCTGATTGGCACCTTTAAAAGATGATTGGAACACCTGATTAGCACACAGGTAAAAAAAATCGAACCCCTGATTTGCACACACGTATTAGATGATTGGAATATCTGATTTGCACGTATAAAAGCCGATTAGAACACCTGATTTACACGCACACACAAGCTGATTGGAACACCTGATTTACACATACACACACACACACACACACAAAAAAAAACTGATTGGAAACCCCTATTTCCCCACTAAAGCTGATAAATACAAGACTACCACCACTCAGGTATCGTCTTAATTTGCTGTGAGCCGATCGTCGGGGAAGGCGTCTAGTATATCAGATAAATCATGGCCAAACAACCTTGAAAAACCTATAAATTGGGAAGTTTAGACGAGGGCGGCTCAGTGTAGGCTGGGGAGGGGGGGGGGGAAGAGCTGGGGGCATGGGGGGATGGTACCGGGTGATGCTATAGTTGAGTGCCTTATACAGCTAAGTTATATATTTGTGAAGAATTGTGTTGGAAATATATTTTTTTACCAACAGTGTGAACTAAAAACCTAACCTAACCTAACCAACAGTGTGAACTAAAAACAAAATTACAAATTATGGTAAGTGATTTTTCCATCCCAGTGCCACAACCTCCCACTAAACATAGTCTGGTATTAACACCTGTCCTACACCACCTGGCCTATACCACCTGGCTTACACCACCTGGCCTACACCACCTGGCCTACACCACCTGGCCTACACCACCTGGCCTACACCACCTGGCCTACACCTGAATATTAACCAATTGTAACAGTGCCCAGTGGTCCGTCCCAGCTAAAATCATACACAGTTAGGTGGTGGCTGGCCTTAAGGCACCGAGGAACGTGAGAGCAGGGGAGCTGAGTGGGGGGTCAGGTAGGGAGAGGGGGGAAGGTAGGTGAAGTGAGTGAGGTAGGGAGGGGGAGATAGATGAGTGATGGAAGGGGGAGATGGAGAGGGGTGGAGGGGATGAGAGGGAGAAGGGAGAGGGGAGATGGAGGAAGGTAGGTGAAGTGAGTGAGGTAGGGAGGGGGAGATGGATGAGTGATGGAAGGGGGAGATGGAGAGGGGTGGAGGGGATGAGAGGGAGAAGGAGGGTGATTTAGTTTTGGAAAAATCTGGAAGGTTTTCAGTGGGTGGTTGAGAATGAACGTGCATAAGAGCTAATACCTTAGTGAAGGTTTACAACATGGCTGCAACTGTGACCAGAATTACTCGCTCGGTGTCTTCTCTGTTCCAATAATTTTACAAGTGAGAAAATACTACAGCGTCACTTAAACTCTTCTAAAGTATAATAAATTTACAATAACTAACCAGGAGAGATGAGGGAGTGTCAGGAGGGGTGAGGGAGTGTCAGGAGGGGTGAGGGAGTGTCAGGAGGGGTGAGGGAGTGTCAGGAGGGGTGAGGGAGTGTCAGGAGGGGTGAGGGAGTGTCAGGAGGGGTGAGGGAGTGTCAGGAGGGGTGAGGGAGTGTCAGGAGGGGTGAGGGAGTATCAGGAGAGATGAGGGAGTGTCAGGACGGGTGAGGGAGTGTCAGGAGGGGTGAGGGAGTGTCAGGAGGGGTGAGGGAGTGTCAGGAGGGGTGAGGGAGTGTCAGGAGGGGTGAGGGAGTGTCAGGAGAGATGAGGGAGTGTCAGGAGGGGTGAGGGAGTGTCAGGAGGGGTGAGGGAGTGTCAGGAGGGGTGAGGGCTATAAGGAGGGCTTAATGGTCGTTTTTAGATGAGTCGACCACGAAAACAATACATATATGATGACTCCCGCTGTCTGTCTGTCTGTCTGTCTGTCTGTCTGTCTATAATGTACATATTTAACGCCTCTCAAGCTATGACTATCTGTCTCCCTGTCTCAATGTCCATATCCGCCCATCTGTCAGTTTTTGAGTCTGTCTATTTGTCATCATCACCACGTCTATTAGTCTGTCAATTTGTTTGTCTATGTCTGTCTGTCTCATCTCTCCATCTGTCAGTCTGTCTGTCTCTATATCAGTCACCATATCTGTCCATCTGTCTATCTGCAACACCCCTCCTCCCCATATGGCAACTGTCCTTCCTCCACTACACACAGGCGAGGTTGAAGACGAAGTTATCAAGTGAATTATCAGAGCCAAATAATATCTCTTGTTAAATCCTTCTCCTGCACCTGGAACTTTCTCAATATCGGCAGCAATCTTAGTAAACTGTGTCCCCGTGCGTGTGTGTTGTAGTAGTTCTCAAGTTACGTGGGGAAGGGGGGGGGGAGGGGAGGGGGGATGAGAGGGGAGGGGTGAGAGAAAGAGAGAGAGAGAGGGGATCAGAGTTAAAGTGAGAGAGAGAGAAGCGGAATAAGAGAGGAAAAAGAGGCTCTGTGTGTGTGTGTGTGTGTGTGTGTGTGTGTGTGTGTGTGTGTGTGTGTGTGTGTGTGTGTGAGACCCTCGCCATTGGCCGCCACCCCCTGAGCTCTCGGGGTCTAAACTCTTACAAATCCTCGAGAGAAATTTTTAACACCTAATTTGTACTACAGGCGAACATATCTGGGTAAGGTGGAGTCTCAGTATAGGTTGGGAGCCATAGTGACCGTCCCGATATCACGTGTGTGCAAGTGACTTGAGTCTCAGGCTCTTGGAGGGATTCAGTCATCTTAAGTTTGGTGCAATATTTTACGTAGAAATGTTAAAAATTAATGTTTCCTACCTTGACTCTCCCTGCCCCCATCCCCCTCCCTGCCCCCATCCCTCTCCCTGCCCCTCCTTGACTCCTCCCTGCCCCCATCCCCCTCCCTGCCCCTCCTAAACTCCTCCGTTCTTCTTACAAAATTTTTATTATTATTATTATTATTATTATTATTATTATTATTATTATTATTATTATTATTATTATTATTATTTTTATTATTATTATGATTATTATTATTATTATTATTAGTAGTAGTAGTAGTAGTAGTAGTAGTAATTTCTTTCTGGCTATATATTTCTTCATTATTTTGTTTTTATTAATCTAAATATTTGTTTGTTCAGTACAAGTATATTTTTTTCATAATGTACTGTATTTGAGTGAGTCATTAGTGTTAATGACCCATAATGACCTCTAATGATCTCTGACCTTTTTAAAATTACACTCTTGATCTCTTGTTTTAAATATTTGTTGCGTGTAATGGCCTTTGTTTTAATTCATGTATACGACAGGTATAGTTCTCCTGCTAATAAGGTTTTGAGTTATATAACCTAACCTAACCTAACCTAACCTAACCTAACCTAACCTAAACTAACCTAACTTAACCTAACCTAACCTAACCAGCGTCTTGATAAATCGTACCCATGTTTAAATTCGCTTTTGTTCCGGCCTGTAATGTAAATCCTGGGTTAAAGGTCACTGGGTGGGGTCAAAAGGTCATGGGCGGGGTCAGTAGGTCACGGCCATGGTCAGAAGGTACTCAGAGCGGTAGCCAAGGTCGATGGAATCATGAGGGGGGGGGGGGGAGGATTACCAACCAGACTCGCATATTAACACAGGTGCTACATTCAGACACCTGGACCTGATTAATTAACCTTTAGGCAGGTCACAGGTCACGGGCGAATATTTTTTTACTGGTGCTTAAAACGTTTGTTGCTTCTTTGCGTACATACATACATTCATACATACATACATACGTGTGTGTGTATCTAGCTGGTTCAGTTGTATCGGATAAAAACCGGGTCATTTAAACAGTTAAACTTAATTGAATTTTTGTAAACCTTCTCACCTGACCATTAGTCGTGTGTGTGTGTCGTGTTGTCGGTCACGTTCAGCTGGTGGTTGAGGGCGAGTGATAGATGGGGCGAGGGCGAGTATAGGTGAGGCGAGTGATAGATGAGGCGAGGGGAGTAGCGTAAAAGTCAATGAATCCATTATTGCGTTGTTGTCAGGTCGATGTTCTCATTTGACGGCGAGATGTTTATTATGTGTGTGTGTGTGTGTGTGTGTGTGTGTGTGTGTGTGTGTGTGTGTGTGTGTGTGTGTGTGTCATAAAGATCAGAGCTATTACGGATTTCCTTATTCAGCGAGAAAACGAAATTAATTTATACCGAGAAAAGCTACATTAGTGCTGGGGGGGGGAGGGGGGAGGGGGGAAGAGATGAGGGAGGGGGTTACGGAGGAGGGGGGGGGGGGTAATCTTACTTCTGATGGGGAGGTAAGAATCTTTCACCCCGCGTTTGAGTCCAGTCAGCACCCCAAAAGGTGTTCATTAACCTGACTAATGTAACCTCCCCAAAAATTTATGTTACGATCTCCAGGAATTTGGCAAGGAAATGAAGACGCTGTATAAAGTGTCGTAAGTGGGGGGTAAGTTGGTGCTTTACGTGTGTGTGGGTGTGGGGGTGTGTGGGGGTGTGTGTGGGGGTGTGGGGGTGTGTGGGGGTGGTTGCGTGTGTGTGTGGGGGTGTGTGTGGGGGTGTGTGGGTGTGTGTGGGGGTGTGTGGGTGTGTCGTGGGTGTGGGGGTGGTTGGGTGTGTGTGTGGGGGTGTGTGTGGGGGTGTGTGGGTGTGTCGTGGGTGTGGGGGTGGTTGGGGGTGTGTGGGGGTGTGTATGGAGGTGTGGGTGTGTAGGGGTATGTGGGGGTGGTTGGGTGTGTGTGGGGGTGTGGGTGTGTGTGTGTGTGTGGGGGTGTGTGGGGGTGGTTGGATGTGTGTGGGTGTGGGGGGGGGGGGCTAAAAAAAATCACTGCCAGGTGTAGGTGTGAGAGCTTTACAATTCACCGACACACCTGACGTTTTATCCAGGTGTAAGGTCACAGGTTACACACACACACACACACACACACGTAAACAAAAACATTATTATGCCGCATTGAATCAGTGAACTATTTTCTTAATTAGGTGCAGCAGGTAATGTGTGCACCACTGTGAGAGTAATTAAGGCCAAGCGTCTCTCTTCAGCACTACCAGGATGCAGGGCGATGAAGCATGTGTACCTCTCTATGACTGTGTGTGTGTGTGTGTGTGTGTGTTTGTGTGTGTGTGTGTGTGTGTGTGTGTGTGTGTGTTCCCCTGTATGCATGTAGGTATATGTATGTGTGTTATGTATGTACATATGTATGCTCACGTAAATACCACAACCGCCACCAAGATGGTATCAAGTAACTGTTGCCCTCCGAAACGTTATCACTTCTGGGCGAGGAACAAACGTCTTGGGGGGAGGAACAAACGTCTTGGGGAGGAACAAACGTCTTGGGGGGAGGAACAAACGTCTTGGGGCGAGGAACAAAAGTCTTGGGGCAGGAACAAACGTCTTGGGGAGGAACAAACGTCTTGGGGCGAGAATAAAACGTCTTGGGGGAGGAACAAACGTCTTGAGGGAGGAACAAACGTCTTGAGGGAGGAACAAACGTCTTGGGGGAGGAACAAACGTCTTGGGGGAGGAACAAACGTCTTGGGGGGAGAACAAACGTCTTCACTTTCAAAGGTCAGATCGTAAAGTGGTTTTATGTGAGTTTGGGTTCGTAGGAAGATTGTCACTCGCCAGCCAGACAACGTTACGGTCTCTGGAATAAAGGAGAGGAAGGAAATACAAGGAAATAACAAAACCGGGGCCCTTGTGTTACCGGGGAGCCCTTGTGTTCCCGGTAATTTGACCCCCTCCCCACCCTCCACCCCCAGTTTCTACAGAGGCGATCATCCAGTCCACCGGGAGCGTCGGTAAAAACTGGTGCTTTTGTTTTCCTTCTTCCTCCCGGTTAGGTGCACCCCGGTTCAACAGCTTCTAAAGAGAGACTGGGTGTTCTGTCTTCATTTTCCCTCCTGGTTCGTGGTTACCTGTTCTTATGGCTACCAAAACTACGTGGAAAATTATTAATAGTAGTAATATTAGTAGTAGTAGTAGTAGTAGTAGTAGTAGTAGTAGTAGTAGTAGTAGTAGTAGTAGTAGTAGTTGTTGTTGGTGTAGAAGTAGTAGTAGTAGTACCAGTAGTAATTGAAATCCTCGTTGTTGTAGTGAAGATGATCAATGCTGCAGAAATCACCCCGGTGTTGAGAAGCTGTCACAGGTGCACCTCATGTTGATGTTACTGAGAGAACGTCGACTCCAGCTGTGTGAGTTCCCGGTACTGCTCCACCACCCGAGGGCCTCCCGTCATAAGAGAGAGAGAGAGAGAGAGAGAGAGAGAGAGAGAGAGAGAGAGAGAGAGAGAGACGCACACAAGTAGAGATTGAAAAAGAAAGCAACAGAGGCAGGCAGGCAGGCAGGCAGGCAGGCTCACAGGCTATCTCCATTACCACCAAAACCTATCACGTTCACCTCACCCTCTCACCTTTATCTCTTTTTCTCCCTCAATCCTTCCCTTTCTTTTTCCCTTCTCGTCTATATCCCCCCTCCCTCCCTCTCTCACCTCCCTCAAGGCTGTAGTACAGGTGACAAGAGGTTGGCCCTTGAGTTAGTGTTACCAAGGCCAGGATCATCCCTTCTCCCTGCCACCACCTTGCGTCTGGCTACACTGAGGTGGCCAGTCTGGACTCATGGAATTATCTGTGTCGTATTTACTCGTTGGCAACTCTCACTCTTCTCGTGGTATTTACTCGTTGGCAACTGTTATGTGTTAGTGGTTGTTTTTCCGTTCCTTGTCCTAGTTTGGGATGATAGCTCTCTCTCTCTCTCTCTCTCTCTCTCTCTCTCTCTCTCTCTCTCTCTCTCTCTCTCTCCTGAAGGGCCAGAGAGAGGGGAAGGAATAGAGAGAGAGAGAGAGAGAGAGAGAGAGGGGGGGGGGAGGGATACGTCACCTTTCAATAATTCTAATAAATTTTGTTAATATGTGAATTTTAATATACTTTTTTTCTTGTATTCCAGGTATGTGTTGTGTGTGGTGACCTCACCTGTTGGCGCTGTGGGTAAGGTAGTGTTGATTACTGTTGAGTGTGTCACCTGTACGTCAGCTTTCACCTTGGTCATTAGTGCCTGCCCCCTTCTCACCTGTGGAA
Organism: Homarus gammarus; assembly: GCA_958450375.1. Classification (NCBI taxonomy): domain Eukaryota; kingdom Metazoa; phylum Arthropoda; class Malacostraca; order Decapoda; family Nephropidae; genus Homarus; species Homarus gammarus. The sequence continues at coordinate 265,510 of CAUDMG010001177.1, forward strand.
TGGTTGGTCTTATGCTAGTCCTGTGTGTGTGTGTGTGTGTGTGTGTGTGTGTGTGTGTGTGTGTGTGTGTGTGTGTGTGTGGCGGAGATATGATTCTAATACCCTCACGTACACACTAAGACAAAAATGTATTCACAGATGTTCCTATGTTTTAATTCTTCCTCTTAACTGGAGACTCTAAGCTATTAAACGTATTCAAAAATCCCCCCTAAGCCAAGAGAGACAAAGTTGAATTCTCATAGGATCGTAAGTTAAGTTTTATTCTTTACTGAAGATCTGAAAGTGCATCCAAATGGCCTCTTTTAAGCCACAAGACGGCCCGAAATGTCATCGAAATTGCATTAAGACTCACTAGAAGGAGATGCGACAGTCTTATTGGAGCCTTGAAGAAAAGACTCCTTCGTAATCTTAGTGAATGAGGGTGAGAGAGGTCGGTGTCTGAGTCTCTATTCTCAAAAGACTCTTAAGGTTGAGGCTCTCTTTAACTCCGGCTGTAGGAAGTGTATCTGACTTACCTGACTCGATATAGAGGTGGATTCTCAAAGGTTCATATTATGATTTTTTTGCTTCTTATCACCCTTGAGTACGAGACCTTAACCCCTTGACTACGATGTCTTAACCCTTTGAGTACGATGTCTTAACCCCTTGAGTACGAGGCCTTAACCCCTTGAGTACGATGTCTTAACCCTTTGAGTACGATGTTTTAACCCCTTGAGTACGATGTTTTAACCCCTTGAGTACGATGTCTTAACCCCTTGAGTACGAGGCCTTAACCCCTTGAGTACGATGTCTTAACCCTTTGAGTACGATGTTTTAACCCCTTGAGTACGATGCCTTAACCCCTTGAGTACGATGTTTTAACCCCTTGAGTACGATGTTTAACCCCTTGAGTACGATGTTTAACCCCTTGAGTACGATGCCTTACATGCGTTCTCGTAGCTTTAGTTTAAATGAGAAATTTTTCACCCGTAAGAACATTGTAAAACCAGAGACCAGGTCCAGTTGTACGTGACCCTTGCCATCAGGTCGTGGTGGGGGGGGGGGGGGGGTCAGTAAGGTCGCTAGGGACGTAGGAGAGCCTCAGTCAGGTCCTGGGGTAGTACGTGACCCTGGCTTCCTCCTCCACCCCCTGCCAACCCCTACTGAGTGGCGGTAAGACTCGGTAAGTGGATAAGGGTGTGTGGAGAGAGAGAGAAGGGGTCGGGGGGTGAAGGGGGGGGGGGTAGAAATATTGCCCTAGTTGCAGTATTGATCATTGCAAGAAAATAAACAACCGTTGCAAGACACTACGGCAAAAAAACAATAATAAAAATTTCCCCTCAAGAAATCAACACAAGTTCCCAGTACAGTCATAACTCTGTCTTGCCCCCGACGATATATAGAGTGCAGGAGGCAATGCTGTGCCGCTCCTTCTTCACCCCTCCCCCCTAAGGACGTTAACCCTATGCATTAACCAGATGAAAAACACCTTTACTGCCGTTCACCACCAGGGGGCCAGATTCTCAATGATTCTTACGGGATTTTTTTATTATTTTTATTTATTTGTTTTTAAATTTAACTTCGTAACTTAGGATATATTTTGGGAAGGTTTGTAAGTTAAAATTTCTGTTGTAATTGATGCTGTAAGACCCCCCTTGAGTACGATAACCTCCTTGAGTACGATGATGACCTTGAGTACGATGACCACCTTGAGTACGATGACACTTGACCTTAAATCTTGAGTACGATGACTGTAAAGTTCTTGTACTCAAGGGGTTAAATACACGAGACGAAGATGGACTCTGAAGGACTCGTAAGGTAAAATCATTTCTCTTTATCGCGCGGGACAAAGAATACCTCTAACTGGATCCTCTAGGTTAGGTTAGGTTAGGTTAGACTAGGATAGGTGAGGTTAAGTTGGTTAGGTTAGGTTAGGTTAGGTTCTTAGGTTCATTTTCCGCCTGACTGGTAATTTAAGAACACCTTTCACCGCCTCACTTAAGCTGCAACACAAATGATTATTCTCACTTAATCGTAAAGTTAAAATTTCCTCGTAACTGTTGGCCGAGGGACGTGTTGATTTAGTCAAGATGCGTAAATGTAAATTGTAAACACTATCCATTTACGGTGTGGAGTGTTTGTTTGTTTGTTTGTTTGTTTACATTGGTATATGAGAACTAACTAGCGAAACTAATTACTGTATTGTGCTGTAAATATATCCAGCCTAACTTAACCTAACGTACTCAGGAGATGAGATCGTCAGCACGTACTCAGGAGATGAGATCGTCAGCACGTACTCAGGAGATGAGATCGTCAGCACGTACTCAGGAGATGAGATCGTCAGCACGTACTCAGCACCTGACTCATTAGTACTCAGGTCGCTGCCCACTCGGATCCTCACGCGGTTAAAGTCTGCAGTAAGAACAAGGGAAATGAGAAGTGGGTCTCTCTCTCTGCTTAAACATTTACCGCAGCAGTAATGTGTGTGTGTGTGTGTGTGTGTGTGTGTGTGTGTGTTCCCCTCCCCCCTTCCCTCCCCCTCCCTTACCCCCCCAACTTTCATTACACAGAGAGCTTCACGTCAACCTATCCTACGGTTATCGCTCTCGTGGTTAAAGGTTAAATATTCCTTCCCAAAGTCTTATCATTAACCATCTGTTGTGTGTTTATCGTGACGGTGCTCCTAACGTGTGATTAACGATATCGGGGCTTTATCCTGTTAAATGAAGTGGTTTAACGTGATGGTATCGGAGCCTTGTGGTGATTAGGATGTGTGTGTGTGTGTGTGTGTGTGTGTGTGTGTGTGTGTGTGTGTGTGTAAAGAGACGTTAATTAGTGAGCTGTTGGCACCCATAGTTACGGTCATTTATGTTGGTCGTTTTGTAATTAGGGTTTGGGGTAATTAAGTTCACCTGTTGTTGTGTCCTAATGGTAGTTGGTGGTGTCTGAAGGTCACTTGGTTAGGTCAAGGTCTGAGTAGGTGCCAGTTCTAATAGGTGCCAGTTCTAATTGGCCCATTTAATCAGTCACTGTTTAAACAATTAATTATCTCTGTTTGGCGATTAGGTGGATGTAATTAGCCCCGTATAATGATTAGCCGAGCGTAGTGAAACAATTCCCTGTGTTGACTGAATGTGCGTAAAGGATTTTATTTCATGATTGGTTGGGCGCGATCAGGCTTGTTTCATGATTGGCTAGTCAGGATTAATATTGTTTTATGATTGGATAGTCTCTGTCAATACTGTTCTCTGATTGGATAGTCTCTGTCAATACTGTTCTCTGATTGGATGAACCGAATGAAAGTTATTTTTATTATTAGATAATCTAGTTAACCGTGTTTTATGGTTGGTTGAACATGATTGGGTCTTATACGTAAATCACCAAGAAGCTCCAGGATTGGCTATTCCCTGTAATGACGTCACTTGTTGATTGGAATTACTATAAATATATATACTAACAATCATATAAACAGATGTGTATGTGTTTATATAGAATGTCTACATAGAATTTGTATATATATATGTAAACAGAAATGTATATACCGTTTTTAAAGACCTACATAGAAATAATGTATATGTATTAATTCTCACATCTATGTATATTTTCTGTATGTATTTTTGTTTTCTTTTGTTTGTGTTTGTTTGGCGTGGTGGGGTGATACAGTGGCGGGTGTGTGGACTGTTTACTGTGTCCCGGGGGAGTAGTTTTTGTTTTTCTGGTGGAATGAAGGAAAATGAACGCTGTTTTGTGGAGCGTTGAGATGTGGACGGAGGAGCGTTGAGATGTGGAAGGAGCGTTGAGATGTGGACGGAGCGTTGAGATGTGGAAGGAGCGTTGAGATGTGGACTGAGGAGCGTTGAATATTTGAACATTGTCCCTTGAAGTGTTAAGCACTGAAGCGTTGACACACATGAATTTTCAGAAAGGAGTGCTGGAGCATTTACCAGTGGAGCGTGGGAGCATTGGACATTGAGCATTGGATCGTAAAGTAGTGGGTTAAGGAGCATTGAGGCATTGAAAATTAGGACATTGAGTACTGGAACATTGAACAGGGCAATAGTGGAGCGTGAGAGCATTGAGCATTGGAGCGTTGGGTCTACCTGAGTTTTATCATGGGGGAAATGAAAGTTATATATTTATTGGTTTATCGTGTGTGTGTGTGTGTGTGTGTGTGTGTGTGTGTGTGTGTGTGTGTGTGTGTGTGTGTGTGTGTGTGGCCCCCACCTTTCCCAACTCATCATTTCTCTCTCTCTCTCTCTCTTCTCTATACATCACCTTTCCCCTTCCCCTCTTTCATCCACTTGGTCCTTCCTCCCTTACTGTTTCCCCTCTTCTTCCTTTATGCCTTCCATTATTATTTTCCGTCACGTTACCTCTATACATCTCTCTCTCTCTCTCTCTCTCTCTCTCTCTCTCTCTCTCTCTCTCTCTCTCTCTCTCTCTCTCTCCTGATGGACCTTTATGTGAAGATGTTCAATTTTAACTTGGAATGAGTTTGTGAATGACGGCGAAAGAAAATGATAGTGTCCGTAATTGTTGGCGATAATGACCCAGTGGTGAGGTCAGGAGGTCAGTATGTTGATTTGGTGATGAGGGTAGGGGGGGGGGGGGTGGTGAGGGTAAGAGGCCAGTAGGATGATTTGGTGATGAGGGGTGGAGGTTATGATGAGGCCAGAGGTTAGTTTGTTGATTGGGTGGTGAGGGGAGGAGGTGGTGGTGATGACTGGGCCATTGTGACCACTTGACATATAATGGTGTTAAGGTGAGAGATAAACAACCCCCGCCCACTAAGTCACCAGCCAATCAGATAGCTTGAACGTAAAAAGGCTCTATGCCCCGCCCACTCATATTTACCCTGACTGTGATAAACTGGCGGTAAACGGCTACTGAAAATGGTTTTATCTCGACAACCACTAGCATTTTCAGTTGAATTTGATCTTTGGGTGAACTGTCCGGCTGTTGTGGTTGATAAAGACACTGAACAGGTGAAAGGTAACTCCCTCAGTCACCCACGACAGAGTTTTGTTTACATTGTTGTTGGAGGAGGTGGAGCTTGTCGGAGGAGGCGGAGTTTATCGGAGTGGGTGGAGCCTGTCGGAGGAGGCGGAGTTAATCGGAGTGGGTGGAGCTTGTCGGAAGAGGAGGAGTTTATCTGAGTGGGTGGAGCTTGTCGGAGGAGGCGGAGTTAATCTGAGTGGGTGGAGCTTATCGGAGGAGGCGGAGCTTGTCAGAGTGGGCGGAGCTTGTCAGAGTGGGCGGAGCTTGTCGGAGGAGGCGGAGTTAATCTGAGTGGGTGGAGCTTATCTGAGTGGGGACGTACTTTATTGGTATATGAATGATTTAAAACCTATAGCGGAATTACAATTGACTCTCTGCTTGTTTTATTTAGAGGAATAATAATAATAATAATAATAATAATAATAACAACAATTACACTCAATAAATACAGCCATAACTATACATAACACAGACTACATAATTATTATATCATTAAATTTACAACCTCGGATAATAAGTGACACAACTTCAATTATTCTTAGAGTTATTAAATAAGAAGACGTGATGCTATTAGTAGATAAGAGAGAGGTAAGAGCCTTGTGGTGTCCTCTTCTGGAACCCCGTCACTAGGTCAGTCTATGGGGGTGGAGAGGTGGGAGAGAGAGGGGGGAGAGGGAGATAGAGAAGAGGAGAGAGAAGGGGGAGAGAGGGAGAGGAGAGAGATGGGGGAGAGAGGGAGGTAGAGAAGAGAGAGAGAAGGGTGGAGAGGGAGAAGAAAAAGAGACGTCAGGAAGAAAGTTTGAAACAGGCAGACAGAGAGACAGGAATAAACGTTTAAAATTGATAGAAAGACAGAAATAGACAGATGGTGAATATAGAATGGAGACAGACAGACAGACTAAAAAGCAATATTTAATTAAGATGTTCCAAATGATATGAGAAAGTAAAAAAAAAAAAAAAAAAATCCCACCGTAAAAATAAATACAAAAAAAAAATCCTTCGTTTCGTAAAATATTGTGAAGAAGAAAAAAAATTGAGAAATGATAAGATAAAAAAAAAATAATTAAAGATTGTTTACGATTTTCTAACGTGATAGTAAGTTACGTTGGTGTACTGTGTGATGATGGTGTGGGAGTGAGTGTAATTATTGTTTGTGTAATGATAATGATGATGATAGCGAGAGTAATTATTGTTGTTTTGTGTAATAATAATAATAATAATAATAATAATGTGTATCTTAACCTAACCTAACGCCACCTAACCTCGAGTCTCCGAGACCTTTGTAAATATTGTTGGAGGAAACTCTTACAGGAAAACGAGACAAGAGCGAGTAGGACTGAACGGTGGTCCTTAATGTCTCAAAGAAAGCGAAGAAGTGTGTAAGTGGCAGATACTTCCAGGGTAACGTGTGTGTGTGGGTGGGGGGATAAGGGGTGCGTGGGGGGAGAAGGGGGTGTGTGGGGTGAGGGGTGAATAAAGATGCATGTGTTAGGGAGTTGGGGAGGAATACACACTCGACCCTCTTCCACCCCTATTCCCCTCCTGATCTTTTCACCCCTTCTACCCCCACCCCCCTTTCCCATCCCCTACGGACCTACCCATCACCTCCCCCCTCACCCAACACAACCCCCCTACCCCGTAAAAAAACAGGGAGGGAGGGGGGGGGGGCGCCAGAAGACAGAAAGACGGCAAGTTCTCAAAGACAGATAACAAGTTGTCTGCAGGGCTAAAAATGGACGATAGTGAGGCCTTGGTGGAGCTGAGAGACAACAATAGGTGTGTGTGTGTTGGGGTGAGGGGTGAGGGGGAGGGGTGAGGGGGAGGGGTGAGGGGTGAGGGAGGGTAGGAGTAAGATATATTTCGAGTGGGTGAGAATTATTTTGATGATAGGACTCTCTCTCTCTCTCTCTCTCTCTCTCTCTCTCTCTCTCTCTCTCTCTCTCTCTCTCTCTCTCTCTCACCTCACAATTATTATAAGAATTACTTCATCTTACTGAGGGTGGAGGGGGGTGGAGGGTGGAGGGTGGAGGAGGGTGGAGGGTGAGGGTGGAGGGAGGGACACGAACAAAGGAGACAAATAAACGTGATAATTTAGCGAGAATTTGTTGATAGTTTCCGTCCACTTAAGGGAGAATTTAGTGTGGCCTGATTACTCTTTACCAACATTACCGTGTGGGAATTCTTGTTAGTGTGATCACGTGCGTGTGTGTGTGTGTGTGTGTGTGTGTGTGTGTGTGTGTGTGTGTGTGTGTGTGTGTGTGTGTGTGTGTGTGTGTGTGTGTGTGTGTGTGTGTTGAGGAGGATAGGGAGGCTGAAGTGGTGTTATGTAAGGGGGGTAGGTAAAAGGTCAAAGCCCCTCCATCATCACTACGTAATCAATTTTTTAATGCTGTTTACTAAAAAAAAAAATAAATCGTGTCTTTTGTTAGCCAGAATTATTATGTAGAGTAATTGTTTACTATTTTGTTTATCATGTCGGGGTCAATTATAGGTAAACAATGTAATTCACACCTCGATATAAACACCCACCCTATGACGTCACGGTGGGTGGGTGAGTTGCAAGATGTCGCCAGCAGCTTTTAGAGGGGAGGGGGTGTAGGTTAGGCTGTGGTCTCATTAGTTAATACCAGTTGTCAAAAAGTTATTGTAGCGTCACTGGGTAAAGTTTGATAATATTTTTTAGTTTTTTGGTGAACTACAAACCACAGAAAATGAGTTTATTTTTTTTGTTTTTGTAAGCGGTTTTATACACACAGGTGATGACGTCATATTTTGGAGTTGCCAGATGTTCTCTTTTGGTGTATTTATATTTTTTTTTTGCTTGATTTTATTTTTGTTTTAATTAAGGGAAAAAATATTATGTTGATATTATTTGATATTTTGATGAACTAATGCATGTAAATAATAGTTATAGCGGCTTTTAAACACACACACACACACACACACACACACACACACACACACACACACACATACACACACACACACACACACACACACACACACACACACACACACACACATACACACACACACACACACACACACACACACACACACACACACACACACACACACACACACACACACACACACACACATACACACACACACACACACACACACATACACACACACACACACATACACACACACACACACACACACACACACACACACACACACACACACACACATACACACACACACACACACACACACACACACACACACACACACACACACACATACACACACATACACACACACACACACACACACACACACACACACACACACACACACACACACACACACACACATACACACACACACACACACACACACACACACACACACACACACATACACACACACACACACACACACACATACACACACACACACACATACACACACATACACACACACACACACACACACACACACACACATACACACACACACACACACACACACACACACACACACATACACACACATACACACACACACCACACACACACACACACACACACACACACATACACACACATACACACACACACACACACACACACACACACACATACACACACACACACACACACACACACACACACACACATACACACACATACACACACACACACACACTTACCAAAGGTTTGAGAAAAGACCAAAGTGTTTTCAGTTGTTTTAATAAGCAAAATTACTCTCTCTCTCTCTCTCTCTCTCTCTCTCTCTCTCTCTCTCTCTCTCTCTCTCTCTAAATGAAATTGTGTTTGACATCTTATTATACATCAGACATATAGTGACGTCATCCGGGGTCGCTCATTCGCAGGTAAAAAATGGCGTATTCATTACTCACCTCTTGTCACCTCACCTTATCTGTCTGTTATCAGTTGTGTTGATAATATTCCTTTTATTTTCCGCCAATAGTGAGTAGAAATAATAAGTAATTAATTAATGAGTTAAACACAGGTAAATGATATCATACGGCCTACAGGTGTGACCCCCTAACAGACAGGTAAACACTATATCATTCTTGGTCGTGAGGCAGAAGTATTATACATAATTATCTTCGTTATAAACTGTGTAAACAAAGGATAAACTATCACCAGGTGTAAACAAGAACACTGTTGGGTTGCCAGATGTTGTCGTAGAGAGAGAGAGAGAGAGAGAGAGAGAGAGAGAGAGAGAGAGAGAGAGAGAGAGAGAGAGAGAGGGGTCGTCTTTGTAACTCAGTGTTGCTAAACCCTTGTCATACGTCAGCTTAAATACATAATATTGCCAACAGCTATATAATACATCAGTGTTGCCAATAAAGTGAATAAAATAAATCAGTGTTACCAATCTCCTATATATAGATTATAGACACATTTTTGGGGGACCACGTTAACGACAGAGGGACTAACACACACACACACACACACACACACAGAACTGATCGATGACGTCACTACCACACACACAACTTCTCAACCAACCCCCCCTCCCCTCCTCCTGTCCCAAGTTCGGCAGAATGATGCACACCAGATTTGCCCAACTTGGCGGCTGGCGGTATATTTTCCAAGGAGAGTTTTGGTGGAAAGTTTGGCAGAGTCTTCCCGTTCAATCTCAATTTTGTCCTCAACATCCAGTGAATTTTGTTTTGGGGGAAATCTGCAGTAAACGGAAGTCAACAAGCACCTCTAGTGTGCGTGCGGTGGTGGTTGAGTGCGTGTGAGTGTGGTGGAGTGTTCTGAGTGACTGAGTGCGTGTCAGAGTGTAGGTGTGGCGGTGTGCCCTCAGTCATTGTACAATTTATAGTTTTCGGCAAATTTCCTGTACATACATACATACATACATACATACATACATACATTCATTCAGTCATACATACAGCGTTTGTTTACAGTCTCTAGTAGGTGGTGGAAAGGATTACTCTGACGTCATCAGCCCCGTCTTTATGCAGAGTCAACGAGGTGATGAGTGTGTGTGTGTGTGTGTGTGTGTGTGTGTGTGTGTGTGTGTGTGTGTGTGTGTGCGTGCGTGTGTGTGTGTGTGTGTGTGTGTGTGTGTGTGTCAGCTGGTGGTGGTGGCTGTACCGAGGTGAGAAGATGAAGTTGTGGGAGGCTGAGAGAGAGAGAGAGAGTGAGAGAGAGAGAGAGAGAGAGAGAGAGAGAGAGAGAGCAACTTGGTATATGCCGATCAGACAGAAGGGATCAAGAGGAAGACATACAGTAAGTTATGGCTGAGAGATACAGACATGGAAAACATTGTGCTGGATGAGGGAGAGAGAGGAGAGGAAGACAGGAAGAAAGAGAGGGGAAGGGAGAGGAAGAGACAGAGAAGAGAGGCAACGTGTTTAGTCCTGTACTTTACCTAACAGTTTAATTTACGGTAAACTAAGTGCGGCTTAAGCCAATTGGAAGCCTTTACGTCATAGTGTCACCAAGGGATTAACCAATTGAAAGTCTCCACGTCATAGTGTCACCAAGGGATTAACCAATTGAAAATCTCCACGTCATAGTGTTACCAAGGGATTAACCAATTGAAAGTCTCCACGTCATAGTGTTACCAAGGGATTAACCAATTGAAAGTCTCCACGTCATAGTGTCACCAAGGGATTAACCAATTGAAAGTCTCCACGTCATAGTGTTACCAAGGGATTAACTAATTGAAAGTCTCCACGTCATAGTGTCACCAAGGGATTAACCAATTGAAAGTCTCCACGTCATAGTGTTACCAAGGGATTAACCAATTGAAAGTCTCCACGTCATAGTGTCACCAGGGATTAACCATTGAAAATCTCCACGTCATAGTGTTACCAAGGATTAACCATTGAAAGTCTCCACGTCATAGAGTCACCAAGGGATTAACCAATTGAAAGTCTCCACGTCATAGTGTTACCAAGGGATTAACCAATTGAAAGTCTCCACGTCATAGTGTCACCAAGGGATTAACTAATTGAAAGTCTCCACGTCATAGTGTCACCAAGGGATTAACCAATTGAAAGTCTCCACGTCATAGTGTCACCAAGGGATTAACCAATTGAAAGTCTTTATTGTCCTCCAAGCGCCGCCATCATCCTCGACACCACACGCCCTCCACGTCTCCCCACGCCCTTATCCTCGACACCACACGCCCTCCACGTCTCCCCACGCCCTTATCCTCGACACCACACGCCCTCCACGTCTCCCCACGCCCTTATCCTTGACACCACACGCCCTCCACGTCTCCCCATGCCCTCATCCTTGACACCACACGCCCTCCACGTCTCCCCACGCCCTTATCCTTGACACCACACGCCCTCCACGTCTCCCCACGCCCTCATCCTTGACACCACACGCCCTCCACGTCTCCCCACGCCCTCATCCTTGACACCACACGCCCTCCACGTCTCCCCACGCCCTCATCCTTGACACCACACGCCCTCCACGTCTCCCCACGCCCTTATCCTTGACACCACACGCCCTCCACGTCTCCCCACGCCCTCATCCTTGACACCACACGCCCTCCACGCCTCACTCCCTCATCCTTGACACCACACGCCCTCCACGTCTCCCCACGCCCTTATCCTTGACACCACACGCCCTCCACGTCTCCCCACGCCCTCATCCTTGACACCACACGCCCTCCACGTCTCCCCACGCCCTCATCCTTGACACCACACGCCCTCCACGTCTCCCCACGCCCTCATCCTTGACACCACACGCCCTCCACGTCTCCCCACGCCCTCATCCTTGACACCACACGCCCTCCACGTCTCCCCACGCCCTTATCCTTGACACCACACGCCCTCCACGTCTCCCCACGCCCTTATCCTTGACACCACACGCCCTCCACGTCTCCCCACGCCCTTATCCTTGACACCACACGCCCTCCACGTCTCCCCACGCCCTCATCCTTGACACCACACGCCCTCCACGTCTCCCCACGCCCTCATCCTTGACACCACACGCCCTCCACGTCTCCCCACGCCCTCATCCTTGACACCACACGCCCTCCACGCCTCACTCCCTCATCCTTGACACCACACGCCCTCCACGTCTCCCCACTCCCTCATCCTTGACACCACACGCCCTCCACGCCTCACTCCCTCATCCTTGACACCACACGCCCTCCACGCCTCACTCCCTCATCCTTGACACCACACGCCCTCCACGTCTCCCCACGCCCTTATCCTTGACACCACACGCCCTCCACGTCTCCCCACGCCCTCATCCTTGACACCACACGCCCTCCACGCCTCACGCCCTCATCCTTGACACCACACGCCCTCCACGCCTCACGCCCTCATCCTTGACACCACACGCCCTCCACGCCTCACTCCCTCATCCTTGACACCACACGCCCTCCACGCCTCACGCCCTCATCCTTGACACCACACGCCCTCCACGTCTCCCCACGCCCTCATCCTTGACACCACACGCCCTCCACGTCTCCCCACGCCCTCATCCTTGACACCACACGCCCTCCACGCCTCACGCCCTCATCCTCGACACCACACGCCCTCCACGCCTCACTCCCTCATCCTTGACACCACACGCCCTCCACGTCTCCCCACTCCCTCATCCTCGACACCACACGCCCTCCACGCCTCACGCCCTCATCCTTGACACCACACGCCCTCCACGCCTCACTCCCTCATCCTCGACACCACACGCCCTCCACGCCTCACTCCCTCATCCTTGACACCACACGCCCTCCACGCCTCACTCCCTCATCCTTGACACCACACGCCCTCCACGCCTCACTCCCTCATCCTCGACACCACACGCCCTCCACGCCTCACTCCCTCATCCTCGACACCACACGCCCTCCACGTCTCCCCACGCCCTCATCCTTGACACCACACGCCCTCCACGCCTCACTCCCTCATCCTTGACACCACACGCCCTCCACGCCTCACTCCCTCATCCTCGACACCACACGCCCTCCACGTCTCCCCACGCCCTCATCCTTGACACCACACGCCCTCCACGCCTCACTCCCTCATCCTTGACACCACACGCCCTCCACGCCTCACTCCCTCATCCTCGACACCACACGCCCTCCACGCCTCACGCCCTCATCCTTGACACCACACGCCCTCCACGCCTCACTCCCTCATCCTTGACACCACACGCCCTCCACGCCTCACTCCCTCATCCTTGACACCACACGCCCTCCACGCCTCACTCCCTCATCCTTGACACCACACGCCCTCCACGCCTCACTCCCTCATCCTCGACACCACACGCCCTCCACGCCTCACTCCCTCATCCTCGACACCACACGCCCTCCACGCCTCACTCCCTCATCCTTGACACCACACGCCCTCCACGCCTCACGCCCTCATCCTTGACCCCACACGCCCTCCACGCCTCACTCCCTCATCCTTGACACCACACGCCCTCCACGCCTCACTCCCTCATCCTCGACACCACACGCCCTCCACGCCTCACTCCCTCATCCTCGACACCACACGCCCTCCACGCCTCACTCCCTCATCCTTGACACCACACGCCCTCCACGCCTCACGCCCTCATCCTCGACACCACACGCCCTCCACGCCTCACTCCCTCATCCTTGACACCACACGCCCTCCACGCCTCACTCCCTCATCCTTGACACCACACGCCCTCCACGCCTCACTCCCTCATCCTCGACACCACACGCCCTCCACGCCTCACTCCCTCATCCTCGACACCACACGCCCTCCACGCCTCACTCCCTCATCCTTGACACCACACGCCCTCCACGCCTCACTCCCTCATCCTTGACACCACACGCCCTCCACGCCTCACTCCCTCATCCTCGACACCACACGCCCTCCACGCCTCACTCCCTCATCCTCGACACCACACGCCCTCCACGCCTCACTCCCTCATCCTCGACACCACACGCCCTCCACGCCTCACGCCCTCATCCTTGACACCACACGCCCTCCACGCCTCACGCCCTCATCCTTGACCCCACACGCCCTCCACGCCTCACGCCCTCATCCTTGACACCACACGCCCTCCACGCCTCACTCCCTCATCCTTGACCCCACACGCCCTCCACGCCTCACTCCCTCATCCTTGACACCACACGCCCTCCACGCCTCACTCCCTCATCCTTGACACCACACGCCCTCCACGCCTCACGCCCTCATCCTTGACACCACACGCCCTCCACGCCTCACTCCCTCATCCTCGACACCACACGCCCTCCACGCCTCACTCCCTCATCCTTGACACCACACGCCCTCCACGCCTCACTCCCTCATCCTCGACACCACACGCCCTCCACGCCTCACTCCCTCATCCTCGACACCACACGCCCTCCACGCCTCACTCCCTCATCCTTGACACCACACGCCCTCCACGCCTCACTCCCTCATCCTTGACACCACACGCCCTCCACGCCTCACTCCCTCATCCTTGACACCACACGCCCTCCACGCCTCACTCCCTCATCCTCGACACCACACGCCCTCCACGCCTCACGCCCTCATCCTCGACACCACACGCCCTCCACGCCTCACTCCCTCATCCTTGACACCACACGCCCTCCACGCCTCACTCCCTCATCCTTGACACCACACGCCCTCCACGCCTCACTCCCTCATCCTCGACACCACACGCCCTCCACGCCTCACGCCCTCATCCTCGACACCACACGCCCTCCACGCCTCACTCCCTCATCCTTGACACCACACGCCCTCCACGCCTCACTCCCTCATCCTTGACACCACACGCCCTCCACGCCTCACGCCCTCATCCTCGACACCACACGCCCTCCACGCCTCACGCCCTCATCCTCGACACCACACGCCCTCCACGCCTCACTCCCTCATCCTTGACACCACACGCCCTCCACGCCTCACTCCCTCATCCTCGACACCACACGCCCTCCACGCCTCACGCCCTCATCCTCGACACCACACGCCCTCCACGCCTCACTCCCTCATCCTTGACACCACACGCCCTCCACGCCTCACTCCCTCATCCTTGACACCACACGCCCTCCACGCCTCACGCCCTCATCCTCGACACCACACGCCCTCCACGCCTCACGCCCTCATCCTCGACACCACACGCCCTCCACGCCTCACTCCCTCATCCTTGACACCACACGCCCTCCACGCCTCACTCCCTCATCCTTGACACCACACGCCCTCCACGCCTCACGCCCTCATCCTCGACACCACACGCCCTCCACGCCTCACGCCCTCATCCTCGACACCACACGCCCTCCACGCCTCACTCCCTCATCCTCGACACCACACGCCCTCCACGCCTCACTCCCTCATCCTTGACACCACACGCCCTCCACGCCTCACGCCCTCATCCTCGACACCACACGCCCTCCACGCCTCACGCCCTCATCCTCGACACCACACGCCCTCCACGCCTCACTCCCTCATCCTTGACACCACACGCCCTCCACGCCTCACTCCCTCATCCTTGACACCACACGCCCTCCACGCCTCACGCCCTCGGGCTCAGGAGTGTTTGAGAGAAGACATAATTGCATCTTGGGTCTCGGCGGCGTGTGATTGGCCAGTCAGGTGTAAGAGACAAGTCACGCTCCGCCAATAGCCTTCTACCTCTTGATTAAGCTTAACCAATGGCCTTCTACCTCTTGATTAAGCTTAACCAATGGCCTTCTACCTCTTGATTAAGCTCAACCAATGGCCTTCTACGTCTTGATTAAGCTCAACCAATGACCTTTCATTGGAGGAGGAAGAAGATGAGGAGGGAGAAATGAATGAAGAAGACGAGAAAATGGGGGAGATTGAGAGTTAAAAGAGGAAGAAGAGAAAGGGAAATGAATAGAAGGAAGAAGAGGGAGACAGGAGGAGGAGGAAGACCATCATGACGTCATCAGTCTGTGTGTTTGTATAAGCAGGTTGGGTGTTGCAGTGTTGCCAGCCTCGGCCTCACGTTTGATTAGGATCTGATGGCACAGTGTTGCCAACTCCACCTTTTCTCTATTTCTTGCCATTGGTTTTTAAAAAATGTTACTCACGGATCATCCAATCAGAGTTCTCCATGGTGTGCGATTGGTGTTTAGGACTTAATGCCTGACCAATGAGCGTTACCAGGTGTGATGCCAACTTAACTCCCGGCCTTTGATTGGTTCTTCCGCACCAAAGACTGACCAATGAGGCTTACCAGGTGTGTGTGTGTGTGTGTGAGAGCGTCTCTTTATCACTCCTGGCCGCCAGTACAGTACAGTAGGTGATTGACTGTTTAAAGCTGCCTCCCTCGCCCCCCCCGGCCAGGTGTTGATTGGTCACCTGGATCAGCTTCAACTTTTTATTCTCACCTGTTCATATTTTTTACCACCTGTCCTGTCAGTGATCCCGTTCAGGCATTGTCCACCCGACGAGAGAGAGACGTGTGTGAGTGAGTTACCTGTGGGTGAGTGGCGTGAGGTACCGGGGTTGAGTTCTTGTGTATCACCACCAAGTGACGGTATTTTAGTCTTATACAACTGGAGCTCCAGGCAGAGGAGTTGAGACCCCTTGTTCCTCTGCTTCCCATGATATGTTTTCAAGGGCGTGTGGTGGTGCTGTGGGCGTGTGTGGTGTGGGCGTGTGGTGGTGGTGCTGTGGGCGTGTGTGGTGTGGGCGTGTGGTGGTGGTGCTGTGGGCGTGTGTGGTGTGGGGCGTGTGTGGCGTGGGGCGTGTGGTGGTTATTGTGTGGGCCGTGTGGTGGTGTTGTAGGTTCATGTGTTGCAAGCGTATGACGTCAGTTTTTTTTTTGGGGGGGGGGAGGAGTGGAAAGGAAGGTGGGGAGGGTTGGAGGGAAGGAAGGGGGTAGAGGGATAGGGTTGTGTGTGTGTGTGTTGCATCCCGAGGGGGGGGGGGGGGAAGGTGTGAATAGGTAAACACGACGCACCTCCACTTGTCATGTGGTGAGGGGCGTTCATTACCCAACACTTCCCCCCTCCCCCCCCTCCCCCTCCCCCCTTCCCTCCCTCCCCCCCACTTCGTTCGATGAATATTTCCTCTTAACTAAGTTGTAAGGACAGGTTGGGGGGGGGGGGGGGGAGGGAAGAAAGGGATGAATAAATGAATAAGCGAATAAATGTAGAGACTAAAAGGTGAAGTGAATAGATAGATGAATGGATTGATGGATGGATGGGTTAGTGGGAAGATGGATGGATTTGCGAGTATATGGATGATGATTTCGATGGATTATTAGGTGAAAGGATGGATGCATGACTGGATGAGTGTTTATATAATGTATAGTTTGTTAGTAAGTCAGTCAGTCAGTCAGTCGGTCAGTCAGTCAATCTTTCCTTTCTTTCACCTTAGACTCTCAAAGGGCAAAGTCATTCTCTCTCTCTCTCTCTCTCTCTCTCTCTCTCTCTCTCTCTCTCTCTCATGTTGTTAAGTGAGACAGAATATTGAGGTGTTTAAAAGCCACAGGAGAGAATAATTAGTGAGGTAGTTTTAATTATTGGTTGGTGAGTGTGTGTGTGTGTGTGTGTGTGTGTGTGTGTGTGTACAGTAATTGGACTTTTTACATACATACATACATACATACATACATACATACATACACTTATATAACAAGTCTATCATTAACACACTTTCTATATTAAAATAAAAATATTAATAGTTAAGAAGAATTGGTAATATAACCTTGAAATAAAGTCTTTTAGTTTTTAATAGAAAATTTTGATAAAACTTGTAATTTTTTCATCTTTTTCGTTAAATTTTGTGAAGGGAATTTTTTTTTTTTAAGAATTGCTGACGTAAATGATTATACTTGGATGACGTGATACATAGTTGTGGCATGTATAGACCGTGATACATAGTTTGGGTTTATATGTATATAGTTTGGTGATACATATCTTAGGCTGTATGCTGTCAGTTAGTCATAATACATGTTTCTCATTATAGGTAGCCGTATAGTACATGGTTTACACGTCATAACTGTTGTCACTTTTGTTGTCAGATGATATTGTTGTCAGGTGTAAACAGTGCGTATTGTTGACAGGTGTAAACAGTGCGTATTGTTGTCAGGTGTAAACAGTGCGTATTGTTGTCAGGTGTAAACAGTGGGTGGAAACTGCCTGGTTCATCAGCTTTACTGGACATTGAAGGAAGGTTGCCACGTTCTGATTGGCCGGAGGGGGAGGTGTTGTCATTGGCCGGAGGGGGAGGTGTTGTCATTGGCTAGAGAGGGAAGTGTTGTCATTGGCTGGAGGGGGAGGTGTTGTCATTGGCCGGAGGGGGAGATGTTGTCATTGGCTAGAGAGGGAAGTGTTGTCATTGGCTAGAGGGGGAGATGTTGTCATTGGTTAGGAAGAGAGGTGTTGTCATTGGCTGGAAGAAGACGCCTGCTGTCATTGGCTTATTGTTATTAACTCAGAGAAAGACAGTTGTTTTGATTGGCTGCCGATATTGACTTTTGTGATTGGCCGAGAGAATCATAGCTGGTGCTGTGATTGGCTGGCCAGGTACAGGTCATGTTAACTGAGGTGCAGGTCATGTTAACTGAGGTGCAGGTCATGTTAACTGAGGTGCAGGTCATGTTAACTGAGGTGCAGGTCATGTTAACTGAGGTGCAGGTCATGTTAACTGTGGTGCAGGTCATGTTAACTGTGGTTCAGGTGATGTTAACTGAGGTGCAGGTCATGTTAACTGTGGTTCAGGTCATGTTATCTGTGGTTCAGGTGATGTTAACTGTGGTACAGGTCATGTTAACTGTGGTTTAGGTCATGTTAACTGTGGTTCAGGTCATGTTAACTGAGGTGCAGGTCATGTTAACTGTGGTTTAGGTCATGTTAACTGTGGTTCAGGTCATGTTAACTGAGGTGCAGGTCATGTTAACTGTGGTTCAGGTCATGTTAACTGTGGTGCAGGTCATGTTAACTGTGGTTTAGGTCATGTTAACTGTGGTTCAGGTCATGTTAACTGAGGTGCAGGTCATGTTAACTGTGGTTCAGGTCATGTTAACTGTGGTTCAGGTCATGTTAACTATGGTTCAGGTCATGTTAACTGTGGTTCAGGTCATGTTAACTGTTAATATTTTTAATGACGTCAGTAATTGTATTTATGAATAACTAATAATTGAAATAATAAGATGAGGACTAATTAAGTACAGGTTCACAGGTATTTATCACTCGACCACGTCACTAATTAGGTCCAGGTTCACAGGTATTTATCACTCGACCACGTCACTAATTAGGTCCAGGTTCACAGGTATTTATCACTCGACCACGTCACTAATTAGGTCCAGGTACACAGGTATTTATCACTCAACCACGTCACTAATTACACGGTTTTCACATTAACCTGTACAGTACAACAAAAGGGAAAGAATTATTGAAAACTCCAGGTGTGTTGGTTGCCAGGTAATGTTTTTTTCTTAATGTTCTGAAGTGAATTATGGCGAGGGATTTACTGAATGCAAATTACTTCAGTGGAATTAAATAAAAAAAAAACAATTATTGGAAACTCTAGATGTATCTGAGCTTCCATTTCATATTTTGTTGAATATCTCTTGGCTTTATGGCATACAACTCCCGATAGTGAAAAAATAAATACATATCGTTGGAGCTCTTCGGTATATTTCACTCCCCACATTTCCAATACTTTTCCTGGAATTTAATAGAGTTAGGATTACTCTATATAAATTTCACAAGAAAACAAACGTCATTGGGAACTCTAGAAACATCTTACTCACGATTGAATTCCTTTCTGGGTTTTTTTTTCTTCAATATCGAATGCAAATTAAGGTGGAATAATAATACTAAAAAAAAAAAAAAAAATACAAATTGGAAACCCTCACAGATAAACTAAAGTTGCCAGATTTTCATTATTTCACTGAATTTTGGTGTTGGTGTTTTACCGAATGTAGATTAGTCTGTGTATGTGGATGCTGACCCCATCCCCAACCCCCCACCCACTTTCCTTCTCCCCCTCCCCTCCCCCCCTCCCCCCCCAGCCTCCCCTCCCCCCCAGCCTCCCCTCCCCTCCCCCTCCCCTCCCCCCCCCCGAAAAAATTGTTTGACCCGTGAAATTTAAGATTATGAAAAAAAATATAAACAATGTGAGCTCCTTTGACCTTTGACCTGTGAGCTGTACGGTGTGCTTTAGTGGGTAGTGGTGGTGATAGTGGTGGTGATTTTGGTGGTGATAGTGGTGGTGATTGTGGTGGTGATTGTGGTGGTGATTTTGGTGGTGATAGTGGTGGTGATTGTGGTGGTGATTTTGGTGGTGATTTTGGTGGTTATAGTGGTGGTGATTGTGGTGGTGGTAATAGTGTTGCTGGCTGTAGAGATAGTGTAGGTGATTGTGGCTGGTGGTAGTGATAATGTTGAGGGTGGTGGTGGGGGTTGGTGGAGATAGTGGAGGAGGTAGTGGTGGAGATAATGGAGTCAGCCAGTCGTGTTCTCTCTCTCTTTCGTCTCCTTCTCTTTAAAGTTTGCATTATTCCTCTCTCTATCGCCTTCCTTCCTGCTCTCTCTCTCTCTCTCTCTCTCTCTCTCTCTCTCTCTCTCTCTCTCTCTCTCTCTCTCTCTCAAAGCGTTATGAAGACAAAATGAATTACACACACACAGTTTTATGAAAATCCACAATGAAAACGTGGATAAGATAAATCTTGATAAAATCACACGGGAAAATGGAAACAACGGAGTACCTTAGCTTTCGTGTGTTGAGCTGGCTGCATTATTCTCGCCTCGGCTGGTTTAACAAATTGCTTCTACTCTTCTAATGTCCCCGGTATTATTTTTAATGGAGATTCTCGTCAAACTTTAATCCACGAAATGTTTACCTACGCACGCGCCAGGTGTGTGTGTGTGTGTGTGTGTGTTGCCATACATACATACATACCTGCTCCCTGTAGCTACCGTGATCGCCAGCGAGGGAAGGCGGAGGGAAGGGTCTAACTGCTTTAACTGTAGGTCAGGTGTACCCCCTCCCCCCCCCCCCCCCACCCTCTCACCTGGTTGACTGGCATGAGACGCCATCCCACCTCACCCCTCCCACCTCACCCCTCCCACTCTCCCTCTCTTCTTCTTTCCCGCCCTCACCCTCCCTCCCACCTCACCTGTATTCCTCTTCCCTCCCTCACCCTCCCTCCCTCACCCTACTTCTCTCCCTCCCTCCCTCACTAGGTAGGTGCTTGGTGGAGGGGCCGGGGGGTGGGGGGTGGAATTGTCTCCCTCATTCGTATTTAATTATGCAAGCTGATTCGTGTGTGTGTGTGTGTGTGTTTCTTGGGGGATTATGTGCGTGTGTCTGAATTATTTAGTCGGATTTGGTGGGGATTTGAGTGTATTTGAGAGACTTAGCGGCTATTACTTGGTGATTCACGAGTATTGTAGTGGGGAGTGAGGGAGTCCTATTATTGGCTGTTGTTAGGTGATTCGTGTGAGGAGTCGTTGTGAAAGGTGTGTGATTCGTGAGGGTTCGTGAGGCGTGGTTATGATTCGTGAGGGTTCGTGAGGCGTGGTTATGATTCGTGGTGATTGTGTTCGTATGCCCATTTGTCCATCCGCTTATTAGTTTTGTCACAGCTCAGGAAAATGTTGTCATACTGTCATTAAAGTCGACCTCTTAATTATCAGGTGAAATAAACTAGGGTGCCTAATGTTCAGGTAATCCATTTTTTTATATAAAACTATTAGAATTTGTCAAGTATTATGTCAGATTATCAGTGTATTTATCAAATCTCGTCACGATATATTTCAGTTCAGTATTTACGATATATTTCAGTTCAGTATTAACGATATATTCAGTTTAGTATTAACGATATATTTCAGTTCAGTATTTACGATATATTTCAGTTCAGTATTAACGATATATTCAGTTCAGTATTTACGATATATTTCAGTTCAGTATTAACGATATATTTCAGTTTAGTAATTTCCATATATTTCCTCTATATCAAATTCTTTACCAAACATTAACTCATTACCAGAGCACAGCATTTATCAGGTAATTCCTCAACACCAAAGAATTTATCCCAACTTTGCTCAGTAGCGAAGTATTTATCAAATATTTGGCCCTTGTGTAGGTCTCGGCTCTTGGTGTCTACTTTAAATTCCGTACCCTAGTGTGCCTTGGTGTGTGTGTGTGTGTGTGTGTGTGTGTGTGTGTGTGTGTGTGTGTGTGTGGAGTAAAGGAAAATGGAGGGTAGAAGAAAAAAGAATTGAGAAGAATAAAGTTGAGAAAGAAACGTAAAGAAAAATGGAAAGTAGGAACAAAAAATAGACGCAAAGGGAAAGAAAATGGAATAGTCAACTCATAAAAAAGATAACTTGTTTATATCCTGTTGTGAGGGAGGGAAGGAGGGTGGGGAGGGAGGGAAGGAGGGGTGGGGAGGGAGGGAAGGAGGGGTGGGGAGGAGGGGGGGAAGGAGGGGTGGGGAGGGAGGGAAGGAAGGGGGGAGGTAACCTAACTTTTTCTCTTTTCCTTATTTTGAAATTTGGTGATAGTTTGGCAGGTGTGAGGCTGCCTTATCGCGCCGTAATGGACCGATAACCCGCACTGGGACGCCGGTTCTGTCGCGGGGCCTGCCTCATTTACCTGCACTCCACCTCTTCAAATTACGAAAGGAAAATAAACTAAATTATATAGAGAACGAAAAAAATTAAAATAAAATATGAATAGTAGAAATTAATATTGTTTTTTATTAATTAGAAATAAAAATAAACTGATCCAGGATGTAAACTAATAATATTAATTGTGTATTGTAAGAAAATTAAATGATTGCAAAATAATAGGGAGTGTTTGTGTAGTGGTGTGTGGGTGTGTGGCGAGGTCAGGGGTGAAAGGGGAAGGTTGTCAGGGGTGTAAGGAGTGTAAGACTGAGGTGTAAGGGGGTGTCAGGGTAGGGGTAAGGGCTCAGAGAGAGAGAGAAAGAGAGAGAGTGATTGATTTAAGTTCTCTAATGATACAAGTTTGAGAGGAAACAGAAGGTACTTAACTAAACTTAGAGAAGCAGACGTGCCCTGAGAGACTTAGTGGAGAGAGAGAGAGAGAGAGAAAGAGAGAGAGAGAGAGAGAGAGAGAGAGAGAGAGAGAGAGAGCCCTACTTCTTTCACCGTTCTCTCTCTCTCTCTCTCTCTCTCTCTCTCTCTCTCTCTCTCTCTCTCTCTCTCATTCTCCCCTTTTCTTTACTTCCTTGGCTATTCTCCTCTCGTTCTCTCATTCTTTCTCTCTCTTCCTTATCTTCTTTCCTTCTACCATCTCTCCTCTTTTCTCCCTGTCTCGCCCCTCCCCCCAATCCCAAAGGTCACGGGGTCTAATGGGTCAAGGTGACGATGAAAGGTCACATTTGAAGGTTATCTAAGGTCAAAGTTCGAGGTTATGTAATGCCAAAGGTCACAAAAACGATCAAATAATTAATAGGTCACTCGTAATGATAAGGTCAAAGTCATTACCTGCAGCAGAGGTCAGAGGTCACAGGAGCTTGGTCATGTATACTGGGTCATGTATATTGGTTTGTGTATACTGAGTGTATGCTGGATCTATCTATCTATCTATCTATCTATCTATCTATCTATCTAACATAATCTAATCTCTCTTCTCTCTCTCTCTCTCTCTCTCACTCTCTGTCTCTCTCTCTACGGGTTAAGATAATGTTATGCCACTCAGTAATGTATCACCAACCAAGTCTGTGTCACCTACAATGTTCATGATACATTCTCCGGGTCAAGGTCAGAGAGGTCAGAGAGGTCAGTGTTGTGTGGGAGGCCTTGTAGTCATGTCTTGTTGTTGTTGGTCTTCTTGTTATTCTTCTTAATCTTTTTCTTGTTCTGTTTCATTGTCCCCTTGTTCTTGTTCTCTCCTTGTTTTGTTATTATTGTTGTTCTTCTTCTCCTCCCAATTAGTTAATTAGTATCCCATTTTCATTCATTTTTTCTTACCGTGAATTTTCCTCCCCCCAATTTCTTTACCCTTGTGTCCGGCCTATTTATATTATAGTGAGTCTTTGTAACCTTGGTTTATGGAGGTCATATATCAGGCTTCTTAAGAGCTTCTACCGAGGCGGAGGGATCTTTCTCTAACACAGCTTTGGAGAGAGAGAGAGAGAGAGAGAGAGAGAGAGAGAGAGAGAGAGAGAGAGAGAGAGGAGGGGGGCTATTTTATCAGAGGCCATAACTGTAGCAAACACAAATTATGGAAGTGAAAACAAATAATATTGATGACAGCCACACCCGCGCCAACCAGCATTTAAAAGTCACTCAGCGTGGGTGGGCGGTGGGGGAAGGAGAGGATTGGGGTGGGTGGTGGAGGGAGGGAAGGGTGGGGAGAGTGGTTGGTGGAGGTGAAGGAAGGGAAGGGGAGGGATGGAGGATGGGGAGGGTGGGGTGTGGGTGAGGGTGGGTTGGGTGTGGGTGAGGGAGGGTGGGGTGTGGGAGGAAGGGTCATTACTCCTGCAGATAATGTCGTAGGAAGCTAGCAATCAAACTGGTGTCAGATATTTACTATACGAAGCTGTAAACGTAAATATATGATGGCCCGCCGATTACCTCTCAAGTTATTGTGCGGACAACGATATTTCCCTCGACCAGACGGACGTACAGACGAACAGCGTGATACTTTCTTCCTTTACCCTCACGTACTGTATATATGAAGACGAGGACATTGAAATCGAAATGGTTTATTAAGGCACAATGATTGCGATAGAATGTGTACTGTACAACAATAACAACAATAACAATAGTAATATTTACATGTCGGGTTATTTATAATTTAATATATGCAGGACCATGGAAAAAATAATACCCAGATTTGTGGTATATAAACTATTGAAATTGTTTATGTTTTTTACGATGATCCTGTGTGTGTGTGTGTGTGTGTGTGTGTGTGTGTGTGTGTGTGTGTAGTCAACATCGAGGCTCTGTAGGCTGGCCACTGTGGGTGTATTAAGCCAGCAGGGGACAAGAGGATGGTAGGGGGGGCGGGTAACAATCTCTTTTGAGCGTCGCGAGATTAAGGAAGAAAGTATGTGACGAGGCCTGAGGGGGGGGGGGGGGAGGAGGAGGAGGAGGAGGAAGAGGAAGGGTAGGAGGAGGAGGAGGAGGAGGTCACAAGTGGAGGTCATTATTGGCTGACTTATGACCCCCCTATGAGGTAAAAAAAAAAGATGTAATTTAGGAACCCCAGATTATGTCACCTTAACGCTGCTACCTGGAGGGGGGAGGTGAGTGGGTTAGGTTAGGTTAGGGTGAATGTGGGAGGAGTGTTGGGGAGAGGGAGGGAAGGTGGAGGGCTAAGGGAAATGGTGATGTTGGGGAGGATAGGTGTTGGGGAAGGGGGAGAGAAAGTGATGGGGGAGGAGAGAGGAGGAGGGTGAGTTATTGAGAGGGAGGAGAGGGAATGTGTTGGGGAGGGGAGGGGGAGGTGTTAGGCTAGGGTGGGGGGGAGAGGGATTGTGTTGGGGAGGGGAGGGGAGGGGGAGGTGCTAGGGTGGGGGGGGATTGAGTGATGTCTAGCAATACGAGTCGGTGGTTGTTGCAATGCCGGGAACTGACGGGCGAATGGACGATTTGTGCAGGATGGGCTGAAGTGTTGGAGACAGACAGACAGACACGGACAGACACGGACAGACAGGCA
The DNA here is from genome assembly GCA_958450375.1 of Homarus gammarus. Lineage (NCBI taxonomy): Eukaryota > Metazoa > Arthropoda > Malacostraca > Decapoda > Nephropidae > Homarus > Homarus gammarus. The sequence continues at coordinate 291,029 of CAUDMG010001177.1, forward strand.
CGGACAGACACGGACAGAACGGATAGACAGACAGACACATAAACAAAGGCCATGACACACACACACACACACACACACAGATGTAAACGAGCAAAAATGATGAAACAAAAATAAAAACATGATTTACAGACTTTGGCAGCTGGAGTTTATGTGTGATGGGAGAGAGAGAGAGAGAGAGAGAGAGAGAGAGAGAGAGAGAGAGAGAGAGAGAGAGAGAGAGAGAGAGAATTGGGGAGGAGGGAAAGAGAAAAGTGAATGAAAGGAACAGAAAAGGGAAGAATAGAAGAGAGAATGAGAAAGGAGAAGGATAGAATAGGCAATAGTAGAGAACACAAGAGGAAGAGGATGTAAGGGGAGTGGGAGAAGGGAAGGGGAAGAGGAAGAGGAGGAATTGGAAGAGGAAGGGGAAGAGGAGGGGGAGAGAGGCGACATCCGTGACTGGTGACGAATGATCCCTTACAGCTCCCAGGAGAGAGAGAGAGAGAGAGAGAGAGAGAGAGAGAGAGACTTTACCTAATGCTAATGATTGTCAGCTTGTGTGTGTGTGTGTGTGTGTGTGTCATTAAAGCGAGTCTGAATGTTGTACTTATTTGCATATTCAAGATGTGTTTGACAGTCAACTTCCGACAAAGCATAAACACACACACACACACACACACACCCCTTTGTATCGTAGTTTAATGACTCAATAAGGGAAATATTTGACCTAGGTTTGGTTAGGTTATGTTTAGTTTGTTTTGGTTGGGTCAGGTTAGGTTAGGTTAGGTTAGGTTAGGTTAGGTTATGTTTAGTTTGTTTTGGTTGGGTCAGGTTAGGTTTCAAAGATGGCGTCAGAATTGCCGTGAGACTCTTAACCTAACCACCTAACCACCTTGTTGCCCCTAGTTATGTGAGTAGAGAGGAATTAAGTCTTTATTTTTTAATTTAATGGGATTTTGAAATCTTTGTATACTGAAGTTTCCTCTTAATTGGGCCAGTAAGACGCTCCTAATTGGCTAGTGAAGGACATAAGCCAATAACAACATCAAAAATGGCCGCCGAATTAGGTTAAGACTCTACCTTAACTAAACACCTTTACGTAGTTAGGAGACAAACATTAACTATGTGTGAGGGAGGATGGTGGTGTGTTGCCCTGGTAATAAGGACGCTGGTGTTGGTGTCCTTGGGGGAGGGGGGCTACGGCTTGGACCTGAGGACGTCACGCTCTTGCCGCCTGCCTCTCTCTCTCTCATACTGATTGTTTCTCTTGTTTTGTCTCACTGTTTGCAAGCGAACGTACACACACACACACACACACACACACACACACACACACACACACACAGACAAACTTCTAGCAATGAATTTTTGATACCTTACTTTTACGACCGCTACATAAAGGGAAATAATAGCAAGAAAGCGCTCATCAAGCACAACCTTCTCGCTGCCGCAGACACTGGCCACACTACCCTCACCTCCTTCACCCCCGGCAGTAGAGGTGACCGTGGGCGCCCCTGCAGAGACAAGTGTGTAGCGGTTATTGCTAAGTTTCGCCGGGGGGGGGGGGGGGGGCGGGGGCTGGTAAGAAGGTCGCCTCAATGTGCTGTTTGGTAGCGCAAATAGCTAATCCCCCCTCCTCTTCTTTTTTGTGTTTCTTTATGTTAGTTTAGGTTAGGTTAGGTTAAGTTTAGGTTAAGTTTAGGTTAGGTTTAGGTTAGGTTAGGTTAGGTTAGGTTAGGTTTATGTTAGGTGTGTGTCGCGGTTAGCGTTATATTTTGTCAGGGTTGTAGATGAAGGTCGTCTTAATGTGTTTTTTTTTTAGCTAGTTTAATACATGTGTGTGTGTGTGTGTGTGTGTGTGTGTGTGTGTGTGTGTGTGTGTGTGTCAGCCGTTATGTAGCTGTTATTGCTAGTGTTACGGGCCCGGGAGATCATAGACTCACGGTAATAACAAAAAACAGATGACTGCAGTAAACACGCCGACGACCACACAGCCTTACTTAAGAGACGCACCTTACGGACACCGGGTGATTTAGCTATACACACTATACGTCTCATACACATATAGGACTCCTAATACACACATACAACCCCTTAATACACACATACAACCCTTAATACACACATATAGGACTCTTAATACACACATACAACCCTTAATACATACATACAACCCCTTAATACATACATACAACCCCTTAATACATACATACAACCCCTTAATACATACATACAACCCCTTAATACACACATACAACCCTTAATACATACATACAACCCCTTAATACACAAATACAACCTCCAGCTCAGTAACAAACAACCCCTTAATGGTTATGTGTATATAAGTCCAGCACAGTATACTTAGCATATAAATGAGTGCGAGTATAACAGATGAATGGTCGTTATACGCGGCGGTTCGTTTATGTTAGTTGGCTTTTGTGTCCATTGTTAGACGTTTAAATGGCTCAGCAACGTGTTGTGTTGACTGACTGACTGTGTAGTGTGGTGGATGAGTGGATACGGCGTTCATCTGGTGTTCTAAAGGTGGCTGGTTCGATCTCCAGACGCACCCAGAATTACTGAGACGTGGATGAAGAGATATAGTTGTCAAATTCTGCAAGGCTAGTTGATGTAGGTCGCTAGTAAGTGCTATTAACTTCTTTAAATAGCGATTCTTTGCTAGTTTTTATTGTTAAGTTGTGTGGAGATAAATTTAGCCGTAATTACTGTGCTAAATTTCACCAAAGCGCCACGAGATGCTGGTCGCTACAGTAGCTCGTTCAGCGAATTTTGCTCGAAATTCCTTGCAGTTGAAACCAAGTACAGTATATACAATGTAGCGGATGTTGCTAACTTTGTGGCCCCGCTGTTTAGCATATTTTCGCTTGATATTTTTTTGATTTACTCTTTTGTTTTTCTTCTTGTGTCTTGCTTTTATTTTGGTGTTTCTTTTATTCGCTTATTCCCTCATTCGTTTTTTTTCGTTTTTGCTTTCGACTCATTTCTATTCTTTTTTCTCCTTGTTTTATTTTCTCTCTTCCTTTCTTTTTCCACTTTCTTTCTTTCGTCTCCTTTTATCCTTCATTCTTTCCTCTATTATTATTATTATTCCTCCTCTTCCTCTCTACGCTATCCTTCCTACCCATCCCATCCAATCACACGTAAACAAATGAACAAATATTCACACGTTACAGCTTGTTAACACACACACACACACACACACACACACACACACACACACCTGTATTGCAACATACTGTATGAGGCTTGACGAAATTACCTGTGTGCTGCTCCGGAAATACAGGTGAGGGATTTAATATTAGCCTGAGTAAATTGGTTATGGTAAAAAACACCTGTCCAGGAATGAGAGTGTGTGTGTGTTTGGTGGAGTTATATATATATGTGTGTAAGTTTGTGAGCAATATTCTTTCTTTCTTTCTTTCTTTCTATTCTCTTCTCTCTTCTCTTTCTCCATTTGCTCTCTTCTCTTCCCTCTCTCTTCTCTCCACTGTTTCTCTCGACGATGGAAGTGGTCAATGAATTATAACCATTAAACTTTACTCCCGTATTCCACCCCACAAATATATGTTGTGATTGATGCTGAATATTGAGGCTGTGGAACCTCAGTGAATTTCCATGACTTGATAAAGGCTAACTGGAAACCCTGAAAGCAACAGCTGCGGGCTATCTAAAAGACGTAATGGCCCTGAAAGTATAGTTGCGGCAAGCGATCTGAAAGCGTAGTTGCAGGAAACAATCTGAAAGCGTAGTTGTGGCAAACGATCTGAAGGCACATCTGCAGATAATATGAGTGATCAATAACACACCTGTAGGTTACCTGAGTGACCTGAAAGCACCACCGTCAGCTACAGGCTACCTGAAGGTCTGATATCACTGCTGAAGGCTGCCTGAAGTCTCAGCGACAGGTCACATGGAGACACCAAAAGCGCTACTGCAGTCTGCTTAAAGGCACTGGAAGCATTGCTGTGTTCCCTGAAGGCACTGCGGCACTATCCAGCATATATACCTGTCGTGGCCTGCAGCACACCTGTCAATATTGCTGTGGTTATGAGCGTACACCTGAGGGGCTGGACCCGCTCGTCTCCAGTCCCAAGACGAGGGTTTTATGAGCTCTGTGTGTGTGTGTGTGTGTGTGTGTGTGTGTGTGTGTGTGTGTTTGTGTGTGTGTGTGTGTGTGTGTGTGTGTGTGTGTGTGTTTTGTCGTAGAAAAATACTATAAATTGATGAGAAGTACAAGTATTTGCATTAAAATATATAGGTGAAAGGTCAAATTAATGTGAAAAGTTGATGTGAGAATAATTATAGTATGCCCTTGGGAAGAAAATGAGAATCGGTTTTACTTTGGAAGAGAAAACGGGAAGAGGGTGTTGACAGTCTTGTTTTAGGAGCAACTTAACAAACTTTCCTACTTCATCAATTAAAGTTTGGCATTTTAATTTGTAGTTCAAGGGCATCTAACTTTCTCAGTAGTGTTGCAGAAAAAAAGATAAGAGAGAGAGAGAGAGAGAGAGAGAGAGAGAGAGAGAGAGAGAGAGAGAGGTAAACCAAAGTAGTAAAGACAGAGCGATAAAACTGATAGCTAGATTAGGATGCATTGAATATAAAATTTACCCAACCTAACCTAACCTAACCTAGACTAATAGAAGGAAAATGTTTATAAAGAATTGACAAGAGAAACTAACAGAAAAGCTCAAGTGTAAACCAATTTCCTCCCTTGTGTGTTTACCAAAAGAAAAAAAGGTGGACCCTTTTTCCCTATTCTCTTTAATTGTTAGCAAATACTTGTCTTGGGTCGTGATTGCTTTCTTGATGACATCTTGGCCTACATAGGTATGTCCTCTCTTAGCTTATGTTTATATAAAACCCCAAGACAAGTGAGCACAATCTATAACACACACACACACACATACATATATATATATATATATTATATATATATATATATATAAATATATATATATATATATATCTGTTTTCTTAGAATTATTTTTTAATTATTTCTTTGCATACACAAAGATATCTTCATGGCATTTAACATTCTCTCTCTCTCTCTCTCTCTCTCTCTCTCTCTCTCTAATAATACAATTGCTAACACATCTCCCTGCAGAAGTAATTTCCAAGAGTTGGTGCGTCTTAATCAGATGTTAAATTAACTGAGTAACCATTCCATATCCCGGCGCTGGTTCATGGCTTGGTGAAACTTTATAATGAAACTTTGCAGAGGGAAAGATTCGAGAAGTGATTTACGAGATGCTAATGGCATCTTAAACCTCGGGACTGGCTGGCGTAGTTGGTGGCAGCAGGGGAATCTGACTGGCTTAGTAATTGGTGGCAGCTGTGGGACTTTTCTTTTTTTACCAATGGCGTAGCTGTTGGCAACACTGGAATTTGGGTATAGATGATGTTGTCAATGTTGAAATTTGTTGTTGTTGTTGCTGTCAGTCTCCAGATTTGACCAATACTAATTTAATACGTGATTCATTATGGTAGGGTCGATCATTATAGTTCTGGGTGTATTTATGGATCATTATGGTGGTATTATACTGTTACAAATGGATAATCTTGTTTGCTAAATACCCTTAAAGGTGGATCACTATGGTGGATAATATTCACATGGATCATCACAGTGACATATTGAAATACAAATATTTCTTTGTAAATTATACTAAAAAAACAACTCAGACATGATAGAATTTTGACAACTGCATGACGATAGATACTATTAATTAAAGTAGATCATGATGGATTATATTAATACTATAGGAGGATTATGGTGGATTAGAGCATTACAAGTTGGGGGAGTGAATCATTATTGTGGGATTACATACTGGGATTTACCTGCCTGAAGTAAATGGGTGATTTTACCAACATTTATTAACACAATATCACTTACACACGATTCAATGGAGCTTTTTCGGCCGGTGCAAATTGGACACACTATCCCTCCAGTGAACCCTTACGTGGGGAGAGTGTTGTTTGGCCCCTATCATAATTACCAGCCTCACTATTGTTGCAAAATATGTATATATGTATGTGTGTATAAGGAAGGGGGGGGAATGGTGGTTGGCTTCAGATGGAGACGCGTTTGGAATCATTTCATATCGAAGGGATTGGTTCCAGATCTCGTGTGTGTGTGTGTGTGTGTGTGTGTGTGTGTGTGTGTGTGTGGGTAATAAAAAGAGCCAAACGGGATGAATTTATTATCGGTATGTCCCTTGAATGTGTTACGACAGTTTTCTAAATGTAATGTGTGTGTGTATCTCAAGTGTGTGTGTGTCTTGTCAGCGTTCCTGGAATTGAATTATAGGAAGAGAGAGAGAGAGAGAGAGAGAGAGAGAGAGAGAGAGAGAGAGAGAGAGAGAGAAAATTTAAAGAAAGACAAAAAAATAATTTAATCAGAGAAATTAAAGAGAAAGAAAAAGAAAGTTAAATAGAGAGAGAGAAAAATTAAAGAGAGAGAGGCAGAGATTAATTAGATTTTCCCTCTGATTGGTATACCGTATTAGGTCAGGTCATGTAATTCTTGAGAGGAAATTAATTCTGTCTGCCGATTTGACATTTGGTTTTGACAAATGATATTTTTTTCGGGTAAATAAAAAAAATATGATGTATTGTAATATATCAAAATACAATATAAAATTAACTAAAATACACGAGATTAACGCAAGGTTCATCAGAATTTAGCATAATACATGAAAATACATTAGACTATAACGGAATACATCCAAATACATCACAGAACTTTAGAATATACCAAAATACACAAGCATACATCAGCAGTATACAACGCCAAAGTACATTAGTATACATTATTAAAATACAACACTAAAATACACCAACATACAACAGAAAACATGAAAACGCTTCGCCACAAACTTGCCTCTGGCTCAGGTAAATGGGGTTGAATTCCTGACTAATTTCGGCACAGAAGTCAAAGTTTGTGGCCACCCAGGTAACTTTGTTACTGGCTGGACGGCAAACACGAAGACCTGGAGAGAGAGAGAGAGAGAGAGAGAGAGAGAGAGAGAGAGAGAGAGAGAGAGAGAGAGACGAAGAAGTGACGGCAGTGGATGTGGTAGTCCCTGTGTTTAGTTATTGTTGTCACGTGTGTGTGTTTGTGTGTGTGTGACCTGCGGTGTAATGGTCAGCATACTCGCCTCGCAAGCGAGTGAACCCGGGTTCGATACCCGGTCAAGGTGAAACTATGGGCAAGTTTCTTTACGCCATTTGCCTCTGTCTACCCAGCAGTAATTGGGAACCTGGATGTTAATCGATTTGTGGATCGTGTTCCGGGGTAATGGTTAGCCAGTGCAGTTGGCGAGTTGTCCGGTCTTCTCGGACTATTCCTTGACACTGGGTCATGCAGCTCGTTAACTCAGGCTGTGGTTGTTGTGTTGGCTTCTACACCTTAAATAAATTTACGCCTAGGTGGCCCTTGGGCCGGCCAAACTCGTTACACGAGGGGCAACCATTATTATTATTATTATTATTATTATTATTATTATTATTATTATTAGTATTATTATTATTATTATTATTATTATTATTAACCTGTGACGTAAAAAAACACTACAGTATTACCTGATAAATAAACTATATAAAAAAATTATCTCACTAATGAATAAAGTCACAATTTTTGTATAAAGTAATTAATTTGTTCAGTTTTTGTTTTGATTTTTGTTTCATCGTTAGTGATAGTCAAATGAGTGACACATCAGCTGGGCCCGACGCCATGTTTGTTTACACTTGTTGGTGGACGTCAGCAACCAATCCAGTCCTGCATAACTAATACAGCTTAACTAATCCCATCTAACTAATCAAACCAAATTTATCGAACTTAACTAATCAAACCAAATTTATCCAACTTAACTAATCCAACCTAACTAATCCAACCTAACTAATCCAACCTAACACATCTACCATAACTAGCCAAACTTATTAAACCTTACTGTCTTTGATTATTTGTTTGTTTGCTTAGTTTGGTTGTTTAAGTAAGCGTTAAAAAACAAGTTAATAAACAACGGCGTTTGGGGTGTTTGGTCCTTGGAAAATTGGGTCTCAAACCTAACCCAACCTAACCTCACCTCACCTTACCTCACCCTACCTCACCCCACCCAACCTCACCCCACCCCACCTCACCCAACCCAACCTCACCTCACCCCACCCAACCCAACCTCACCCCACCCCACCTAACCCAACCCAACCTCACCCCACCCCACCTAACCCAACCCAACCTCACCCCAACCCCACCTAACCCAACCCAACCTCACCCCACCCCACCTCACCCAACCCAACCTCACCCCAACCCCACCTCACCCAACCCAACCTCACCCCAACCCCACCTCACCCAACCTCACCCCACCCCACCTAACCTAACCTAATATTCACTGAGACTTTTCATAATTATTACAATCCACTTAATTCACCTTTTCTTTCGTTTATTGTTACTGAGAGGAAGAAGGAGCGAGCAAGTCTGTTTTAATTTAAGTTTTGTTTATACTTCTGGGGGACGTTTTTAAAAGCAGAGAATGCAAATGAAGGAAGCGGTAATGAAAAATAAATAAAAGGAATTGAAGGAATTATATCTAGAACGTTTATAGCGTGTGTGTGTGTGTGTGAATATTTAACTGCGACAAAGTACATATCCATACATGTATGTGTGTCGCAGTATGTGTGTGCTTGTGTGTATCGGAGTATTTATGTAAGTATATGTGTAACTATACGACGTGAATGTGTGTGTGTGTGTGTGTGTGTGTGTGTGTGTGTGTGTGTGTGTGTGTGTGTGTGTCGTGGTGAGATGTTGATGCTGATATTGAGAGTGTCACTGCAGTGCTGCTTTAGCTGGGGGGAGGGGAGGGGGGGGAGGAGGGAAGGGGAGGGAGGGAGGGGTAAAAACACAGAGGACGTGGGGGGTATATACACACACACACACACACACACACACACACACACACACACACACACACACACAGAGGCAGAGAGAGAGAGAGAGAGAGAGAGAGAGAGAGAGAGAGAGAGAGAGAGAGAGAGAGAGAGAGAGAGTTCATCCTTTGTCGTTATACTTTTACTCGGCTCTCTGTCACTAGTTAGGAGTCAGGTGAGGGGAAGTCATGAACACACACACTCACACCTGTTCAAGGCGATATAATCTCACCTGGGCGAGACATAGTTCCCACGGCTTAGGTCCCCACGCACTTCTACAGAGTTGTCACGTCCTTCTATAAGTCCCCCACGCCCTTCTACAGAGTTCCCACGCCCTTCTACAGAGTTCCTCACGCCCTTCTACAAAGTTCCCACGCCTGGCGATAAAGTTCCCACGCTCAGCTGTAGGTTGCCACGCTGTGCTGCTCAGTTCCTACTTGGAGAGATGAAAATGTTAGGTTAAGTTAGGTTAATGTTAGGTTAGGTTAGGTTAATGTTAGGTTAGGTTAGGTTAATGTTAGGTTAGGTTAGGGATACTTAAAGGTTAGATTTGGGTAGATCAAGTTAGGTTAAGGTAGGATAAGTTAGGATTAGCTAATATAGGTTAAATATGAGTTAGATTAAATTAGCCAGACCCGGATTATCTCGATGTGATGTTAGTTAGTTTTCTTCTCCTTGTTTATCGGTTTCTTTTAATTTCCCGCTGTTTTTGTTTCTTATTTCTCCCACCTGTTCCTTCTATTCCTTCCTTCATTCCTTATTTTGTCCCACCTGTTCATTCTATTTCTTCCTTCATTCCTTATTTTGTCTCACCTGTTCCTTCTATTTCTTCCTTCATTCCTTATTTTGTCTCACCTGTTCCTTCTATTTCTTCCTTCATTCCTTATTTTGTCTCACCTGTTCCTTCTATTCCTTCCTTCATTCCTTATTTTGTCTCACCTGTTCCTTCTATTCCTTCCTTCATTCCTTATTTTGTCTCACCTGTTCCTTCTATTCCTTCCTTCAGTCCTTATGTTCGGTCTCCAGGTGTGTTTACCGTCAATTAAAATAGCCCAGGTAAATCTGACGTCACTGCTCTGCATCACATTGTTTATCTCACCTGTAATTAAATATCTGTGTGTGTGTGTGTGTGTGTGTGTGTGAAATGTAATCCTAACCTAACCTAATGAAACCACCGATCTTCATCTCGTAAAACGAAGCAAAGAGATGTTTAGGTAGGTAGGTCGGGAGGTAGGTAGGTAGGTAGGTAGGTAGGTAAATAGGTAGGTCACAGCACTCAGGTACTCACTGTGGGTTCCTGCGGCCTCCTGTAGGACTTGCAGGATGAAGGCGGCCTGTATTTTTCATTTAACCTGACCTACTTTAACCTAACCTAACCTCTTCCTCCTCCTCCTCCTTCCCACGCCATTCTTCCTCCTTCCCACGCCCGTTCCTTCTCCTTCCCACGCCCCCTTCCACGCCCTTTCACTTATCAAACGACATTCAAACATGAGGGAAGGGGAGATTTACCAAGTTGGGCACGCACAATATTATCTTAAATCAGGCAAGACGTGTAGCAGCTTCTTACTGTAGGTGATATATACTCTCTCTCTCTCTCTCTCTCTTTCAAAACATCTTACGCACGAGATGAAAAATTCTCTTTCAAACCCCAAAAAATTAAAAAAAAAAAAATTGTCTTCTCAAGTACCCGGGTTGAGTAAATATCATTGGGTCAGCTGTAGTAGAATTTTAAAGACTATTTTTGTTGAGATGTTTTTGTCTGCGCCGGTACACGGGATTACTGCCATTGAGCCATTTTGTTTGGAGTAGGTAGACATTTGTAAAAGGCTTTGTCCGGAGTCTGTCTTTGTAGTTGTAGTGAGACCTTGTGATTTTTGGGGTAATTTTTTTGGCTTTTTTATCTTTTGAAAGGATTTGGTTTAAGACTTTTATACGTATTAGGGTAATTTAAAACAGTTTTCGTGTTTTTTTTTTATATGACGTTTTATTTGTATTTTTAAAGAGTTTTGTTCGTGATTTTTGGTTTATATAAATTTTTTAATCCTTGGAGAAAATTTTAATAAGAAAAATGTGAGGTTAATACTTAAGAAAATTGGTTTAGATTCTACAGGCAAGGTTTATAATACGACGTTTGTACTGACCACGAGAGTAAAAGTTTAGGTTAGGTTAGGTTAGTTTAGGTTAGGTTAGGTTGGGTTAGGTTAGGTTAGGTTAGGTTAGGTTAGGTTAGGTTGGGTTGGGTTTGATGGTGGTTGTGGAGTGAATTGGTCTACAGAAGGTGTTAATAAGGTTGAAGACTGATCGTAGTGGGGGTCAACTGATGGGCGGATGGTGGTGGTATGAATTGATGGGCGGATGGTGGTGGTATGAATTGATGGGCGGATGGTGGTAGTATGAACTGATGGGCGGATGGTGGTAGTATGAACTGATGGGCGGATGGTGGTGGTATGAACTGATGGGCGGATGGTGGTAGTATGAACTGATGGGCGGATGGTGGTGGTATGAACTGATGGGCGGATGGTGGTGGTATGAACTGATGGGCGGATGGTGGTAGTATGAACTGATGGGCGGATGGTGGTAGTATGAACTGATGGGCGGATGGTGGTAGTATGAACTGATGGGCGGATGGTGGTAGTATGAACTGATGGGTTGATGATAACAGTACTCAGAACAGGTGGGCGGTTGGTGAAGCAGGTAAGCTAACCAATTCATTAACCTGTGGAGGCTGATGAGGAGCGCCAGGTAAGGTCGATTAATCAGGCGAGATTTAAAAAAGCAGGCGTACAGTAAGACAGGTGAGGCTAATGAGAAGTGTAGTGACGCAGCCATCCAGGTGTGTGGTGATGGAGGGAGAGTGAGATGGAGGGTGGACAGGGAGGGATAAAGGGAGAAATGGGGAGAGAGGGAGAAAGGGAGGGAGAGAGAGATGGAGGGTGGACAGGGAGGGATAAAGGGAGAAATGGGGAGAGAGGGAGAGAGGGAGGGAGAGAGAGATGGAGGGTGGACAGGGAGGGATAAAGGGAGAAATGGGGAGAGAGGGAGAGATGGAGGGAGAGAGAGATGGAGGGTGGACAGGGAGGGATAAAGGGAGAAATGGGGAGAGAGGGAGAGATGGAGGGAGAGAGAGATGGAGGGTGGACAGGGAGGGATAAAGGGAGAAATGGGGAGAGAGGGAGAGATGGAGGGAGAGAGAGATGGAGGGTGGACAGGGAGGGATAAAGGGAGAAATGGGGAGAGAGGGAGAAATGGAGGGAGAGAGAGATGGAGGGTGGACAGGGAGGGATAAAGGGAGAAATGGGGAGAGAGGGAGGGAGAGAAAGGAACGTGAGGGTTTTGTGGTGGTGTAGTTCTCGCACTCTTAAATTTCTCTCCTCCTCTCTCTCTCTCTCCCTCTCTCTCTCCCTCTCTCTCTCCCTCTCTCCCTCTCTCTCCCCCTCTCTCCCTCCAGGCGACGTGTGTGAACTCATAATACTAGGCAGTAGGTATAGTGGTCTTTTCATCTGTGTTATAAAGTAGTTTGTGATATATATATAATAGATGTTATAGCGATATATGAGGTAAACGTTACGGTGGTGATAAATGTTATAGCGATATATATATAGTGTACCCTGTTGCGTCCTTGTCTCACCTGCCTTATATCGTCAGGGTTTTGGTCGGTTGTGGAACGGAACGGTGTGAACGTGACTGGTGGTTCAGGGTAGTATTGACCTGACCTAGACTGACCTTTCATAACTCAGAACCTAACCTAACCTAACCTAACCTAACCTCCCAGCTCGATGCATCCTAGGCGTCAAAATGGCAAAAACGATGGTGAAAAATTTGATATATTTTTATTGAGAGAAAATGCGAGTGATCTGTGACAGGGTATACTCTTTTATTTATTTCTTTTTTCTTTTTTTCTTTTGTTATTGTTGTGATGGATGATACCTCGTATATTTCTGGTCTATAGTATTTTTTTTATTGAACGGGGAAGCTTAGTGGTGAGAGGAGAGAGTCATTAGAGCGATCACCGTAGACTATAACAGATGAAAATACGTTTGTGTTGTGGTTGAGGGAATTTTTTTTTTCTAAGTGGTTCATTAACTAACATACGAACTTCCAGGTTAATTACTGTATTATCCTCGGGTAAGATACGTGGTTAATTCCCATGTAGTTACCAGTTACCAAAATATATCTAGGGAAAAAAACGAGACATGGTTGGTGTTATGAGTTTTAAAGCGTGTCGGGCAAGATTTTCATGGTGGTAATAATTCAAAGCTGGTCGGGTGGAAAATAAACTGCAGCTGTACGTGGTGGTGTTTGTATTGTGCGTGAGGTATGATGCATGTTATGGTGATGATGGTGATGATGGTGATAAGGATGATTCGTATTTGGCATTATTCGTAAGACATATGACCCAATTGAAGTATCGATGTGCGTTAATGATTGGAAAGCATTATGGTGTGGGGCTTATAGGGACGATGATGATGATGATGATGACGATGATGATGATAATGATTATGATGAAAGAGGACTAAACACAACACAACGCAACGCAACACAACGCAACACAACACAATACAACACAACACAAAACCTAGAGGGAAAACTAATAACACTGAACATATTGCTTGAGTCCCGTTATTCATTGTGTAATTATTGTGAAACTTGCCTCTGGTGTACATGGAGGTACACAGACACGACCTACCAACCCTGAGTCATCTGTCAGGGGAGGTCATGGAGGGTCAGGGAAAGGTCGGGGAAGGTCAGGGAGGTCAGGGGAAGGTAGGAAATGGTCAAGAGAGGGTCAGGGGTACTTATCATTGTATAAAGTGAGTTTGTATATTAATATGAATAGATGATGTTTATATATTTATTTTTAAATTGTGTTTTAGGTGTGAATGTTTTTTTTGGGGGGGAGGAGGGAGAGTTTATTGCCTGCTTATGGATTATGTTAATGATATGGGATGTTATTATTATTATTATTATTATTATTATTATTATTATTATTATTATTATTTTTATTATTATTATTTTATTATTATTATTATTATTATTATTTTTATTATTATTTTTATTTTTATTGTTATTATTATTATTATTATTGTTATTGTTAATGTTATAATTATTATTTTTATTACTATTATTATTATTATTGTTATTGTTATTGTTATTGTTATTATATTTGTTGTTGTTGTTGTTGTTGTTGTTGTTAAGGGGTAACATCACTAAACAGTAACTTCATTTATGAAAATTAGCAAATATATTTAAGTCAGATATACATAATACACTAATTTGTTTATTAATTTGACCATCTGTATACATAAACATCACGGCTGTACAGGGTGGTGCAGCTAAAGTGTACCATAGTCACAGCTGTACAGGGTGGTGCAGCTAAAGTGTACCATAGTCACAGCTGTACAGGGTGGTGCAGCTAAAGTGTACCATAGTCACAGCTGTGCAGGGTGGTGCAGCTAAAGTGTACCATAGTCACAGCTGTGCAGGGTGGTGCAGCTAAAGTGTACCATAGTCATTTGACTTTTTTTTTTCTATTTTTTTTTATTTTGTAGTTCCCGGTTGAGGCTAATAACAGGAACTCGACTTTTGGAACAACTAAAAAAAAAATGTTCGTTAACGATCTCCCGGAATAGTTGTTAAAAAGTTCTGGTTAAAATATTAGAATATGTCAAAAAGGTGATTGTAACTACTATTTCTGCGTCACCCTGTATGATTATAACCTGAAGAGAGAGAGAGAGAGAGAGAGAGAGAGAGAGAGAGAGAGAGAGAGAGTCCAGTTTAATTTATCAGTACAATAACCTTCCTCTCCTGACCTGACTGATGGATGTTGGTTAGGTTAGGTTAGTTATTCATGTATGCTACGCTAATGTGTGTTGTGTTTGTTTTAGTGTTTGTTGAGCTTGTTTGTGCTGCTTGTTATTTGTTTATTTACCAATGATTAAGCAGTGTTTTTTATTTACGGACTTAATACCTGAATAAACCAGTTATATATGTATCTCATGATTACATTTACCTGTTCACTTTAACACCTGTACTGACTGTTTGTTTTTCCATCCTCAGGGGAAGGGCTACGGCTACTCCCCTCCATCGGCAGTGTTCGACGATGACCCCGGCATTATGTCTGAAGCGGAGACCTCGTCCACGGGGTTCCGCAGGGGAGGGAAACAGCGAGCCTCCCTCCCTGTTTCCCGCACCCCCTCCACCAAGACCCTCGACAGTAGGAACTTTGGTGAGTACCGTCTGTCTTTCTCTCTTCCTCTCTTTCTTTCTTTCTTTTAGGGTTAATGAGACCTAAAACGACATCTACTCACCTGGCTACTGCATTAATTAACACCCAATCAGGTAAATTAACCCTTCCTCGTCTCCCTCAACCAATGATGAACCAGAATCCTCAGGTTGGTGATTACCCTTGTGTGGTGGGGGGGGGGGGGAGGGGGGCATTTCAGGGTCAAAGGTCAAGATGGGGGTATGTGATGGGAATGTGACCTCACCCCCTCCTTCATTCCTCATCTCTCTCTTCTCTCTTCTTCCTCCTCCTCCTCCTCCTCCTCCTCCTCCTCCTCCTCCTCCCCGCCAGACCAAACTCAATATACTGTTCGTTATATTATCATAAACCTTGCCCAGAGAAAGTTAGGCCATTGAGAGCTATTTTGACCTTTCTTTCCTTCCTTCCTTCCTTCCTTCCCTCCTTCCTTCCTTCCTTCCTTCTTCCTTAACATCTTTCTCCATACTTATATTTTTATCCCTCTTCCATCTTCCGTTTCTATATTCTTTCCTCCTCTCTTCCACTCCTTCCCTCTACTTCCTCTCCCACTCCCTTCCAGTTCCCTCCCTCCTTCCCTCCCTGTTCCTTCCTCCCCTCCTGTCTCCTTCTCAATTTCACCTCTTCCCTCCCTCTTTTCCTCCCCTCATCCTACTCTCTCCTCCCTCCTTCCCCCCTCTCCCCACCCCTCCCTCCCTCCCTCCCTCCTTCCCCCCTCTCCCCCACCCCTCCCTCCTTCCCTCCCTCAACACAAGGGCAGCACCGTCAGGAACACCTCGTCTTAACCAGCCAATACAGGTAGGAATGTTGTGGTGAGTAGTGGTGCGTGAGGCAGGCCAGGGAGCGTAGTGCTGCGGGCTCCCTTCTTATGGAAACTCATTTTTATATTAGTTTTTTTTATTATTATTATTTTTTTTTTAGTTTTAGAGGAAATGATTGGTTTTGGAATTGGTATGTTATTATTATTATTATTATTATTATTATTATTATTATTATTATTATTTATTATTATTATTATTATTATTATTATTATTCCCACAAGGTTCGGACTAGAGGTAAATTAAACGACCAAATTAAATATTAAAGGCTGAAAAAAAAAACCGCCCGAAAAGTCTTAGAGATAATTGAAGGGTTAAACGAGGATGATTTTAGGCGAATAAGTTGGATGACTTTGAGAAAAATAATAGGATTAAGAACTGATTAATTTAGGCAAAGTTTTAGAAAATAATTTGTTGAATAGATTAAGCAGAAATTCCGAGAGAAGAAAAAGTTTTTAAAAAGTTTCCAGATATAGGAGATGGAAAAGTTTACACCAAGATGTATATACAAAGTTAGTTATGTTTCTGTGTATATTTGTGAATTTATATTATGGGGTAGGATTAGGTTTGTGTAATGTGGATGAAGGAAAGTTGTTAATGGTGTGTGTGTGTGTGTGTGTGTGTGTGTGTGTGTGTGTGTGTGTGTGTGTGTGTTTTACGAGTTACTTATTCTGGGAGTTATGGTCCGTTTGGTACACCTGGTGCCGAGGAGCATTTGATGAGCATTTATTGGAGCATGCTCGATTAATAGGTATTTAAGAAGCATTTATTTGAGTAGGGATATTTAAGGAGCATTAACTGTAGGGGTATTTATGGAACATAAAATATAGGGTTATTTAAGGAGCATTAAATGTAGGGTTATTTAAGGAGCATTTATTAGTGTCGGAGCATTATTTAATTTATGGACATTTCAGAACTCATTATTGGAGCATTTCTGGGTAAAGGGAAATTTAGAAGGCAGTCATTTAAACACGTCTCAGTTAGGGAGAAATTTATTGTAGTATTTTTGAGTCTAGGGAAATATACGAGATAATTGTAGAAACAGCGAGTCGTTTAGGGAATATTTTAAGTAGAACCTGTAGCATTTAGTTTAGTTTAGGGAAAAATATATGAAGGATTTATTCGAAGCATTTTTTTGTAGTTTATGGAAAATTTTTGATGTTTTATTAATGTAATGCAGAATTTATTAATATATTTTTGGTTTGGGAAAATGTATGAGGAATTTGTGTATACATTTTCGACCTTAGAGAATTGTATGAAGAATTTATGAATACATTTTCGAGTTTATGGATATGCGTGTGGCATTGATTGAAGTTATTTTGTGTTTAGGAAGATGCTACGACTCCCCTTTGACACAGTGATGAAGGAAATTGAAAGGAAATGGAAGGCCCTTGAGAGACACACACACAGAGACTGAGAGACGGAGAGAGACACCTGATGGATAGAGAGATAGTGAGACAGCAGGTATAAAAGAGACAAGAGACACACACACACAGGTGGTTTAAAGAGACGGAGAGACAAACAGGTATAGAAGAGAGAGAGAGAGAGAGAGAGAGAGAGAGAGAGAGAGAGAGAGAGACACCAGGTGCAAAGAAAGAGACGCAAATGAGAAGAGATATCTCACGCGAAGAGAGATGAATAGAAGTGTCACACAAGGGTTTGAATGGCGACACACACACACACACACACTCTCTCTCTCTCTCTCTCTCTCTCTCTCTCTCTCTCTCTCTCTCTCTCTCTCTCTCTCTCTCTCTCTCTCTCTCGTTAATAAGAGGTTCTTTTAATCCTAAATTAATTAAGACCAAACACATAACTGCTCGAGAAGTCCAAAAGCTGAAAGCGACCAAACAAACAAACAAACACGAGTTCAAATGGCCTTTTATAAAACTCTTAGACAAACAGACAAACAATCACGACTGCTCGAGATGTCCAAAAAACAAACAAACACGAGTTCAAACAAAGAATTAAGTCAAAGAAAGATGAAGTCCTAAGTCCACTCATAAACAAACGAACGACGATTCAAGTCCACAAGTCCAACTGACCGACAGACATGACCAAAGCTGCACGTCCACAAGTCCCGTAAAAGTCCAACACGACGACTGATTGAAATTGAATGAGTCGGACTTGTTCAGCCTGAATGGATTAAAATGACTGCCAGATGAACCGCCTAATAAGAGGACGTGTGTGTGTGTGTGTGTGTGTGTGTGTGTGTGTGTGTGTGTGTGTGTGTGTGTGTATGAATAATGAATGACTGTATGCGTGTGTGTGTGTGTGTGTGTGTGTGTGTGTGTGTGTGTGTGTGTGTGTGAGAATTTTATTTCCAAAATAGAGAGAACAATGGCGAGGCGACGGTGAATACAGATTAAACAATATGCTACACACACACACACACACACACACACACACACACACACACACACACACACACACACACACACACACACACACACATGAGGAAGATTGAAGAGAGGGTGAGTGGCAGTGTTGCAAATATCACCAGTGTGTGTGTGTGTGTGTGTGTCTACAACTATCCGTGTGTTTGTATGAGTATATTTGTATGTTTATGTACATCTTGTTTACACTCGAGGGTAGCCAACAGCTGGAAGGTAAACAAGGATCCGTTACATCAAAGGGAGTGTAAACAAATTTCGACTAAACTATAGACAAAAATGAATGAATGAAAAAAAACTGATGTGAAATTTGACCTACACTTGACCTTGACATCTGATGACGTAATTTGACCTTGTTACTGACCTTTTACCACCTGTCATGACCTTATACATACATACATACATACTCCTCTGTTCGTCATGTGTTCATATTTTTCCTTTATTATTCATTATTCCTCCTTATCTGTCCTTTCTTCCTTCCTTCTCTCCCTAGCAATATCTCTCCCTAGCCACGTCTCTCCCTAGCCCTTCCCTCTTGGTCTCTTTCTGGTCCTAAAATTCCTTGGTCCCTGAGGCGTCAATTTTCTCGCTCCGCCTCCGAGATATTTCTACTATTATTATGTCTCACGTCCTGCTGAGAGAGAGAGAGAGAGAGAGAGAGAGAGAGAGAGAGAGAGAGGTGTGTGTGTGTGTGTGTGTGTCTGTCTCATGTCTCGGCCCATCTACCTGTGCGTCATCTACGGCGCCTCCCTCCTCCTCGTCCTCCTCTGAAGTGCTGTCCACGGCAGAGGTGACCTGAGGCTGCTATATTCCTCCCTCCCTCCGTTCTCTCTCCCTCCCTCCGTTCTCTCTCCCTTGTTCCCTCTTTAAGGCATTGTTCTAACTTTACTCCATCGGTGAAGGCGATTTACTTCATCACTCACTTTCACAATCACCAGCTTCACAATCTGTCAGTTTCACAATCACCAACTTCACAATCTGTCAGTTTTACAATCACCAGCTTCACATCATCTCGTGTATACCAATTTATTTAACTGATCACTAAAGAACATGATTGTATATCCTCACTTCGTTCCTGTCCTCTTTAAAATAAACTCCTGTACGTCATGATATTTTCTATCCTGGAGAAATAGTTTACCAGGAACGAATTTATTTCCACTCTCCATTTGTATTTCTCTCTTCCTTTAGCGTCTCTATCCTGCCTTTAGCGCCCCTATCCTGCCTGCTTACCGCTCCCCTCTCCCCCCATCCTGCCTGCCTGCCGCTCCCCCTCTCCCCCATCCTGCCTGCCTACCGCTTCCCCTCTCCTCCATCCTGCCTGCCTGCCGCTCCCCCTCTCCCCCATCCTGCCTGCCTGCCGCTCCCCCTCTCCCCCATCCTGCCTGCCTGCCGATCCCCCTCTCCCCCATCCTGCCTGCCTACCGCTTCCCCTTTCCATCCTGCCTGCCTGCCGCTTCCCCTCTCCCCATCCTGCCTGCCTGCCGCTTCCCCTCCCCCATCCTGCCTGCCTGCCGCTCCCCCTCTCCCCCATCCTGCCTGCCTGCCGCTCCCCCTCTCCCCCATCCTGCCTGCCTGCCGCTCCCCCTCTCCCCATCCTGCCTGCCTGCCATCCCCTCTCCCCTCCTGCTGCTACGTCCCCCATCCTGCCTGCCTGCCGCTCCCCCTCTCCCCATCCTGCCTGCCTGCTTCTCTCCCCCATCCTGCCTGCCTGCCGCTCCCCCTCTCCCCCATCCTGCCTGCCTGCCGCTCCCCCTCTCCCCATCCTGCCTGCCTGCTTCTCTCCCCCATCCTGCCTGCCTGCCGCTCCCCCTCTCCCCCATCCTGCCTGCCTGCTGCTCCCCCTCTCCCCCATCCTGCCTGCCTGCCCTGCCGCCTCCCTCCTCTCCCCATCCTGCCTGCCTGCTTCCCTCTCCCCATCCTGCCTGCCGCTCCCCCTCTCCCCCATCCTGCCTGCCTGCCGCTCCCCCTCTACCCCCTCCTTCATCCTGCTCTCCTTCCTCCATCCTCGTCCTCTATCCTGCCACCCTTGTCCCCTCTATCCTGGCCCCTCTTTATCCTATCCTACCCCCTACACACACACTGTTATATGTCCTTGACTCTGAACCAAAATAATGTATATTACTTTATAATTAGTAGTAATGAGTTTTTTATATTATAAAGCCTCGAGGTGAGCATATTAAGTGTGTGTGTGTGTGTGTGTGTGTGTGTGTGTGTGTGTGGTATAGATAGATAGAGCAACATCTTGGTAGATTAATGTATAGATAAGTAAACAGAGAGAGAGAGAAGAGAGAGAGAGAGAGAGAGAGAGAGAGAGAGAGAGAGAGAGAGAGATAACACTAAATATATCTGGTTATTGTCCTCACTATCTCCGGCTTCTGTAGAGATCTCCTAAGCATATCTTATCTGTCTGTCGGTCACCAAAAATATGCAATCTGTCCCACATACCACAGTGTTCAACATAGTGGGGTCCGTCCTACATAGTGCTGTCTCTCTTACATAACACTGTTTTATCTCCCCAAGTTAAAAAAAAAAGATAAAATGACTCATAAGTAAAATTAAGTAAAATTTAATGCAAATAATAAATTAAAATAAAATAATAAATTAGGAAAAATCAACAAATTAGTGGAACAATTAAACACCTGTACAATATAGTAGGAAGAGAGAGAGAGAGAGATTATCCCTTATAAGGCTGTGAGAGCAATGTTTACAAGCCGACTGATTACCGACACTAGCTGATAGTGCCCGAGAGGAGCCGAATACCTCAGCTGATCACCATGACAACATAGAGACGGGGGTAGCGGTAGTCTGAAGCTACTGTACACACCTGTAGACGGCAGTGTGTGTGTGGTAGCGAGGAAAGAACGTAAATTTAGTTGTCTCTCGTCTCTTAACTGGATGTATAGCGGTGTTTAAGAGGGAGATATATGGTAATGATGACGTGCGGTGTCTCAGAGATAATTGAGGTGTTGTTTATTGACCCGTATAAGAAGATTAAGTTTAGGAGAAAGTGTCGACAACAGCGAGATTGGCTCTGGGCAGTGTCGCCAGGTAAGTATATTGGTAACTTTTTTTTTTGCCGATTT
>CAUDMG010001177.1:317500-322500 GCA_958450375.1 Homarus gammarus
CTCTCTCTCTCTCTCTCTCTCTCTCTCGTCATTACTTATAGCGGTGTTCATTGACCATTGTGACCCTTTCGTGGTGGTGGTGGTGGAGGGAATGGGAGAGTGGTGGAGGATGGAGGAGAGTGGTGGTGGAAGGAGTGGGAGAGAGGTGGTGGAAGGAGTGGGAGAGTAGTGGTAGAGGGTGTGGGACAGTGGTGGGGGTAGTGGTGGAGAGTTGTGATGGAGATTGTGTTTGTAGGGGGAATTGTTAGTTGTGGAAGGTGCTGGAGAGTGGTGTTGGAGAAGGATAGTGGTGGAGGGTTGTATTTAATCTCTCATTACAACTAAGTGGAGGGAGCTGAGTGAGGTGCTCCAACACAACGCTCCACCGGGGAATAATTTAACCTGGAGAACTTACGACACAGAACATGTACTGCACCTAGGGGGGGGGGGGTCTTACACCTGGCCGGGGGGGGTCTTACACCTGGCCGGGGGTAGGGTCTTACACCTGGCCGGGGGGAACCTAACCTAACCTATCCCCTCAAGGTCAAGGTAGCATTAGGGTGGTTAATCTTCAGGTAATAGAGTAGAACCCCGGTAATCAAGGCTCTTTTTATACTCTTGAAAGGTGTTCTATATATCGAGGTGTCCGCTTTAATAAATGTCATACTCACATTATTAATTAAATCCAGACATTTTTACTGAAGGTTTTTATTGTTTACTTGTATTTGTCTGAGGTCAATATCTGTCGGTCTGTGTGTCTGTCTGTCTGTCTATTTATCTATTATCTATCTGTGTATCTACCTGTCTGTCTGTCTGCCTGTCTCTTTCTATCTGCGTATCCACCTACCTGCCTGTCTGTCTCTTTAATCACAGTTTTAACCCCGAGGTATCAGGATAAAGCTTGTATGCCACTTCAACATTTTTACATTTCAATTCCAGAAAAAAAAAAAAAGGTTTCCTCCGGTCAGAAACATCAAAGGTGTTTTTTTTTTTTTTGGCTCAGTTCCGAGAGTTGCCTTACCTGGGGGGGAGGGGGGTGATGATGGGGGGTAGTGATGATGGGGGGGTGATGATGGGGGGTAGTGATGATGGGGGGGTGATGATGGGGGGTAGTGATGATGGGGGGGTGATGATGGGGGGGGTACAGTAGAGTTGTTGTATTTAGTCTTGCTGATACATTTATAATACAACACTTGGAAAATATTCTTCATCTCAATACAACACAGCGTAAGTAGTAAGTTAATGTATTATACAACATATTACGGAATGTATTAACCTATAGATGCTGTATTACCTGTATCTACCTGTCATTGTATTTGATAATAAAATAGAGACGGGGTTGTATTAATACAGTATGGGTAGGTAAAGCACCATTGTATTATTTTTAATACAACCAGAGAGTACACATGATCTTATTAATACAACAACAAGGATTAAGGAGATTGTACTGTAGATGGATTAAGGAGATAACTTGGATTAAGGAGATTGTTGATGGATTAAGGGGTTATAGATGGATTAAAGGGATTGTAGATGGATTAAGGGATTGTAGATAAGACAAGAATACGAGGGCCAGGAGGGAGGTTCTCACACACCTTACCTTACCTGTGAACGTCGTGGGCCAGGTGTTAATGATACCTCAGTGGCTTCTCCCTTACACCTGTGGCTCGTTGTCGATTCCCACCTGAGGCAGATGTGAGAACGGTACAGGTGTGTTTCTCTCCCGGTGCCTCGTTTTCATTAGTTTGATTTTCGTTTTCTGTGCAAGTGGGGTTGGGGTTCGGTTGGGGTTCGGGGGTTCGGGGGTTCGGCTTAGGTGGTTCAGGGGTTCGGTTGGGGGTTCGGGGGTTCGGTTGGGGTTTTGGTAAAGGGTTCGGGGGCTCGGTAGGGGCGAGTGGGGTTTTTTTTTGTTCGGTTGAGGGGAGTGGGGGAGTTCGGGGGTTCGATTGGGAGTGGAGGGGTTGACCTGACCCTTTTTTACGGGGTTAGGGGATTCGAACGGACACACTCGACGTACAGGTATTAATACACAGCTACTTAGCAGGTCGGTGGTGTGTGTGTGTGTGTGTGTGTGTGTGTGTGTGTGTGTGTGTGTGTGTGTGTGTGTGTGTGTGTGTGGCCCCTTAAAACCTGTCATCGTTAAGAGGTGAATTAATTAAACCTGGGTGGTGGTGTCCGTAGGTATGTCAGGTATGTCTGCTTATATGGGGGAAGGGTTAATGTTTTACCTGTGCTTAATGATGTCTTGATACCTGTATTGTGTGGTCCCCTTCTTATGTCTGGATTAGTGTTTCTCTCTCTCTCTCTCTCTCTCTCTCTCTCTCTCTCTCTCTCTCTCTCTCTCTCTCTCTCTCTCTCGCTCTCTCTCTCTGACGTGATTGTTTTTCTCTTTTTTCTTCAACAATGTCTTTCAATCCTGTGACTAATCATTGACTCACCATTGACTCATCATTGACTCTTTATTAACGCACCAGACTCATCAATGACTCACCACTAACTCATCATTGACTCACCTGTTCCCTGTGACTCACCATTGTGTCTCCGTCGCCCCCACAGAGATGGAGGAGACCAACTCATACTGGGATGAGGACCCGGGCATCATGAGTGAGGCGGAGACCTCCTCTACCGGCCGCGGGAGGAACCTCAAGCCCCGCACCTCCCTACCCATCGTCCGCACCCCCTCCAAGACCCTCGAGCGACCCTTAGGTGAGTACAAGAGTCCTTTAGAGTCCTTTATCCCATGTTTTTGGTATCCTAAAGGGGAAGTGAGAGTGATGGGTGATCCTACGGGACAGCTAAGTGAATTGGAGGACGTCTACGGAAGAGTTAGGCGGTGTTATGGTTCCCACAGGACATTTGTAGGAGTCGTGAACGTCTACAGTACCTCACATGGAGTCGTGGTGGTGGTAGTAGTGGTGGTGGTATTGGTTGGTGGTGGTAGTGGTTGGTGGTGGTGGTAGTAGTGGTGGCGGTAGTGGTTGGTGGTGGTAGGAGACATGGCCGTGGTGGTGGTGGTGGTAGTAATGGTAGGACTCCTGCTGGTTGAGGAACGTGTCCTTGGGGATGAAAGGTGACGTCCTGAGAGTAGTGAGGGATCCTATATATAACAGCAGAGGGGAATGGTCCCTTAGGGTAGGATATCGGAGTGAATTAAGAGAGTCCCCCAGGAGTGTATGTAGAGTCCTCGTGGTGCTGGTGGTAGGAGGTGTGGTGGTAGTGGTGGTAGTAGAAGGTGTCCGTGTAGTGGTGGGTGAGGGACGAGCCCGTGGGGATGACTAAGGCAGGGAGTTGATGGCGGAGTCTTGTAGATGGCTCCTGGGAGAGTGACTGACAGGAAGGGGGAGAGGAAGGGAGAGGAGGAGGATAGGAGAGGTTACAGAGGAGGTAGAGAGGGAGGGATAAGAGGACAGGAAGAGAGAGAGAGAGAGAGAGAGAGAGAGAGAGAGAGAGAGAGAGAGAGAGAGAGAGAGAGAGCACACCATTAAACCAGGTTCTCACTGTCGCCAATATATTCATCATGAGCGTCACGTCTCCGGTATAATGAGCAACAGGTAATGAGCGTGTGCGTGTACCTGGTGTGTGTGTGTGTGTGTGTGTGTGTGTGTGTGTGTGTGTGTGTGTGTGTGTGTGTGTGTGTGTGAGGGGGGTTGGGGGACATCATCTTTATGCGGCCGAGTAAAGCAGAACATTTTGTGGAGTAGCTCTGTCTGTCTGTCTGTCTGTCTCTGTGTCTCTCTGTCTCTCTCCCCTGTCTGTGTCTGTCGCCGTGTTAATATCCGGCTGGTAACTCTACCTTGTACTCACCTGAACACACCAACACACAG
Source organism: Homarus gammarus (assembly GCA_958450375.1). NCBI lineage: Eukaryota > Metazoa > Arthropoda > Malacostraca > Decapoda > Nephropidae > Homarus > Homarus gammarus. The sequence goes on from CAUDMG010001177.1 coordinate 321,301, forward strand.
GTTCTCTGCTCCCAGGTGAGGAAAGTGGTGTACACGCTGAAGGAATTATACCAGGTGAAGGTGTAAACATTAAACCACAGATGGAAATGTTAAACCAGATGAAAGTGTAAACATATTTGACATTAAACCAAAAACCATGATTTTCCTCCTAACCTAACCTAACCTAACCTAACCTAACCTAACCTAACCTAACCTAACCTAACCTAACCTAACCTAACCTAACCCCTAAATCATACAAAGTTCCCCCTCCATTAACCCCCAGCCTTATTTATGGTGGAGGTATGTTACATTTGCCTCCTTCGTGGTACTATTGGTATGTCTACCTGGCTGCCGATATGCCTTCACTCTGTCTTCCTCAAGCTAGGACGAGACACCCGATATTTCCCGGTGCAGGTGGTGGGGTGGGGTGGGGTGGGGTGGGGTGGGGTGGGGTGGGGTGGGGCGGGGTGGGGCGGGGTGGGGCGGGGCGGTAAATCACGGGAATGAAGGAGGAAGTGGGATTATGAGAAGTATTAATGGTATTATATTACCTCTCAATATTGCTCTTGGAAATAAAGGAAATAGTGCTGGAAATTACCTCAGTCCCCCTCCCCCTTCCCCCTTCCTTCCACCCCCCTTCCCCCCCTCCCCTTCCCTCCTCCCCCCTTCCCCCCTCCAAGACTGTGGCGCGACTTATTATCAGAATTTAGTTAGTAATACTGGTAGCTGTCGTCGCCTATCTCATTTTTTATTGCCTGGAACAGAGAGAGACAGGGGTGGAACAGAGAGAAACAGGGGTGGAACAGAGAGAAACAGGGATGGAACAGAGAGAAACAGGGGTGGAACAGAGAGAAACAGGGGTGGAACAGAGAGAGAGAGAGACACCACTTCATCTCCTAACCTTTTGTATGCATTAAGAGCGACGTGTTGGGACGTGTACCTTCGTGCGTAAAGATTCATCGTCAATTATTCTGCCGCGTCGGAACTCTAGTGCTCTATATACATGAGGATACATACACATATACTGTATACATGAGGATTCACCTACACGTATTATGTATACATCATGAGAAGACACACACACACATTCTGTACACCTGAAGATACGCAGAAAGAGAGAGAGAGAGAGAGAGAGAGAGAGAGAGAGAGAGAGAGAGAGAGAGAGAGAGAGAGAGAGAGAGAGATTTACATAATTGATGAATCGTTGACTTGGTTCTGGGA
>CAUDMG010001177.1:327500-362500 GCA_958450375.1 Homarus gammarus
TTTCAACGTCGATTCAGCGTTGATGTAGCGTTGATTGCAAGCTGAGGGGAGGAGGAGGGGGGGGGGGGTTGATTATTGCAGTAGCTCTATAGTTTCTTGGTTTATCTTATCTCCTCATCAAGTCTTTACGTGTATTGATGTGAAATATTTTTACAATGACGTCTTTGTTGTTGTTGTTTTTTTAATAGAGGTAAATATAATGGCTAATATATTTTTGTGAGCCTTAGATATTTTTTTATTGCAGCTTACTTGTTCTAAGACATTTCCCCCCCCCCCCCCCACTCCCCCTCACCCCCCTTAAACGTTGTTCTTCCACACCTCACTCACTATCTTGCCACGATACGTCTTTTATTTACCATTTTTGTACATTTCTACACGTATTTTTTTGCATTTTCTTTGTATTTTATCTTTGCCTCGTATTTGTCTTGTCCGCTTGGTAAGGAAGAGCGAGGACTGGGACAATTTGGGACATAAGTTTGACCATTACGTTTGTGGTCATTTGGTTGCCTTAGAGGGCTGCATTAATCACGGGTAGGCTGGCTGACAAGGGGGGGGTAAAGGTAGGCCTATATGGTATATCCTACAGGCCGGGGCATTAAAGACACGCACCTGGCAGTATTGGTAAGGAAAACATTGATTAGAAGTCATAATTAGTGAGGGTAGACAGGTATAGGTTTATGATTACACCTGGGTTTATGTCACCGTCTATAGAGCTGTAAACCAACCCCCCCCCCCCCCCCCCATACCTAAACAAAAACAAAAAGAGGGTAATTATGGGGTGGGGGGAAGGGGGAGACAATGATTCACCTCAGTTTAGTTGTGTCTCCCCGCCTCACTGGAAACCATTCTCTTACACTTTTAACCTCACACAGAAAATGTACACACTACCTACCTCGCTCACTCGCCCCACCTACCTGTGTAAACCCCGGCTCTGTGTGTGTGTGTGGCGTGGTATTATTATTATTATTATTATTATTATTATCAAGGATATTTGTTCACATTGGATATTATTTACATTATAATTATCTGGGTTTTAAGTAACTGTTCCTTTAATCTTGACACATAATCCCCAAAGAATTTTTTTAGAGAGAGTAACTGAAATGTGGCGCGTTGTTCCCGTAGAGTTTAGCGCTTTGGTGAGAATGTTACGAGAGCCACTGCCCCGCCCTCTGTGATACTGTGTACATTATATACTAGAGTACAGCCCCATTGCAGAGTACTATTACGTGAATAAAATTAGCGGATTTAACATTTTGAGTACGATGACATGAGACTTAAGGGAGTTTTGATTATTGTATTCAAGGGGTTAAAACATCGTACTCAAAGGGTTAAATCATCGTACTCAAAAGGGTTAAATCATCGTACTCAAGGGCTTAGATCATCGTACTCAAGGGGTTAATTCATCGTACTCAAAGGGTTAAAACATCGTACTCAAAGGGTTAAATCATCGTACTCAAGGGCTTAGATCATCGTACTCAAGGGGTTAATTCATCGTACTCAAAGGGTTAAAACCTCGTACTCAAAGGGATAAATCATCGTACTCAAGGGCATAGATCATCGTATTCAAGGGGTTAAATCATCGTAATCAAAGGGTTAAATCATCGTACTCAAAGGGTTAAAACCTCGTACTCAAAGGGATAAATCATCGTACTCAAAGGGTTAAATCATCGTACTCAAGGGGTTAAGTGTGTTCTAAAGTCAAACCTATATGGCCAGATCTCAATGCCTTTATGTAACAAGAATATGTACTCTGCCACATATTCTGAAAACTAATTACATACTACATAATTAAGGGGTAATTTTTTTTTGTCATTATAATTAAGTGTTGGTGGTTGAGAAATTAGATATGGTTTTTAATTTAATTTTTTTGTGGGTTTCTTTCCGCCGTGGTTTTTAAAGGGACACACATTGTTAGAGGTTTTAGTCTTGGTAAGTAACGCACGTGTGTGGGGTTTATAGTTCGTGTTATTTCCTGGCAAGTTTTGTTTTAGTAAATAATTAAATCTTAAAACCTTGAGAATTAATTGGCTATTTTAAGTATACCAACCAATCATTTTTAACTTAGTAACTCTTGGATCAAAATAGTTAGTCATCTTTTGTTCTCACCTGTCTTAATTAGTGTTTAATTTGGTGTCTTACCTGGTGTTATATGACTCACCTGGTTATGGGTAGAGTTTTATAATAAGTTTGGATGTTTCTCTCGGGTAACTTCTTAAATATTTAGTAATTAGGAATAAATTCAAGAAGGTATTTTTTTTTCTTAACTCTGTACACGAGATTTGAAAGTTGTTTCACCATAACTTTATAAGAAGATGATTTGAGACTTTGTTCAGGTGTGTGTGTGTGTGTGTGTGTGTGTGTGTGTGTGTGTGTTACGTGGTTGAATATATAGATAGTTGGTATAGTTGCATTAATAGATAAACCTTATTCATTAGTAAAGAAAAGAATAATTCGTTAGTTAGAGAGATAGAGAGAGAGAGATACATAGATAATTCGTTAGTTAAAAACATTGATAATCCTTCGTTAGTTAGCGAGGTAATTAGTGTATGAGGTAGGTACACACATACGTACATACAGACGGTACACACCCATTGACAGCCCCGCTATACGTACATACAGACGGTACACACCCACTGACAGCCCCGCTATACGTACATACAGACGGTACACACCCACTGACAGCCCCGCTATACGTACATACAGACTGTATACATCCACTGACAGCCCCGCTATACGTACATACAGACGGTACACACCCACTGACAGCCCCGCTATACGTACATACAGACTGTATTCCCCCCCATGACAGCCCCGCTATACGTACATACAGACGGTACACACCCACTGACAGCCCCGCTATACGTACATACAGACTGTATACATCCACTGACAGCCCCGCTATACGTACATACAGACGGTACACACCCACTGACAGCCCCGCTATACGTACATACAGACTGTATTCCCCCCCATGACAGCCCCGCTATACGTACATACAGACGGTACACACCCACTGACAGCCCCGCTATACGTACATACAGACGGTACACACCCACTGACAGCCCCGCTATACGTACATACAGACGGTACACACCCACTGACAGCCCCGCTATACGTACATACAGACGGTACACACCCACTGACAGCCCCGCTATACGTACATACAGACGGTACACACTCACTGACAGCCCCGCTATACGTACATACAGACGGTACACACCCACTGACAGCCCCGCTATTGTTTGCATCGTAAAATAAAGAAAAAAGCTTTCATTACTTTTTATTTAGTGTATAACATTGTTTTTGTGTCGCCAGCCCGTGTCTTCACCAGTAGCGGCTAGTTGTTTACTCACAGGTGTATTGAAATGTAAACACTAGGCTTTTTTAATAGTGTTCAGTGTGTGTGTGTGTGTGTGTGTGTGTGTGTGTGTGTGTGTGTGTGTGTGTGTGTGTGTACCGTTCATACATCATTCGTTTCTTGAGGGTATCTGATTGGTCCTTGCTTTACAGTTTAGTAAGTGCAGGGGATCGAGTACAGTGCCTGGCTATATTGGTTAGGTTAGGTCTTGTCACATTACTAAAGAACTTTTATTATTAATGTTTTATATATAAATTTCTTGTTGTGGTTCATCATTTTTAATAGGAATTTTTATTTATTTATTCTCTAAATCACTTTCTGCGTGCTCTTATTATTGTTTCCTTTCTGCGTCCTCTTATTATTGTTTCCTTTCTGCGTCCTCTTATTACTGTTTCCTTTCTCTTGTGTCCATTTATTGTTGTTTAATCACTACCAAGTCATTTTGTTAAGTTTACTGCTGTCATTTATTTTTTCAGTGTTCGTCTATTTCTGGCAACATTGTTAATTAAGTTTGTTCACGGGAGAAGGGTATTTAATAACCCTTACGGCGGTCGGTGGCAGGGAGGGAAGGGAGAAGGAGGGAGGGAGGCAGGGAGGGAAGGGAGAAGGAGGGAGACAGGGAGGGAAGGGAGAAGGAGACAGGGAGGGAAGGGAGAAGGAGACAGGGAGGGAAGGGAGAAGGAGGGAGGGAAGGGAGAAGGAGGGAGGGAGGCAGGGAGGGAAGGGAGAAGGAGGGAGACAGGGAGGGAAGGGAGAAGGAGGGAGGGAAGGGAGAAGGAGGGAGGGAGGCAGGGAGGGAAGGGAGAAGGAGGGAGGCAGGGAGGGAAGGGAGAAGGAGGGAGACAGGGAGGGAAGGGAGAAGGAGACAGGGAGGGAAGGGAGAAGGAGGGAGGGAAGGGAGAAGGAGGGAGACAGGGAGGGAAGGGAGAAGGAGGGAGGGAGGGAAGGGAGAAGGAGGGAGGGAGGCAGGGAGGGAAGGGAGAAGGAGGGAGGGAGACAGGGAGGGAAGAACAATGGGGGCAGTAAGGGAGTGGAAAGGAGGGGAGAGATAGAGAGGGAGAATGGGGAGAGAGGGAGAGGGGAGAAGAGGGGAAGAGAGAGATAGAGAGGGAGAATGGGTTGGGAAGGGGAGGGGAGAGGGAAGGGAGGAAAGAAGGGAGAAGAGGTGGGAAGGGAGAGTCGTGTGTGTGTGTGTGTGTGTGTGTGTGTGTGTGTGTGTGTGTGTGTGTGTGTGTGTGTGTGTTTTACCATCATACATTGTAGTTCTCTCAGTCTGTCTCTCTCTCATTCTTTCTCTCTATCATCTCTCCTTCTTCTCTCTCTTTATTAATGTATACATAATTCATACATGGTGTGGGGTACAGTATGTGTATGTATACGTGTATGTGTAGCGTTGTGTGTACATACCTGTGTGGACGTAGTTGATTTTACACACACACACACGGTTGGTGAAGGACATTTGGTTTAGTTAATTAAGATTAAAACATTAAGTATTTTAAGTTTAAGATGGCATATAATTAAGGTCATTAGCATTAGTGTATAGTAGAGTAGTGTAATTAGAGTACACAGTAGTTAGTTAAAGATAAAGTCGTTATTGATGTGTTCAACTTTTCTTTCAGCGGGACTTGCTTTATCAGGTAATTAGCCTTGTTTGGTTATTAAACTACAGTAGATGTATAAGGGTACTACAGTAGATGTATAAGGGTACTACAGTAGATGTATAAGGGTACTACAGTAGATGTATCAGGGTACTACAGTAGATGTATAAGGTTACTACAGTAGATGTATCAGGGTACTACAGTAGATGTATAAGGGTACTACAGTACATGTATAAGGGTACTACAGTAGATGTATCAGGGTACTACAGTACATGTATAAGGGTACTACAGTAGATGTATCAGGGTACTACAGTAGATGTATCAGGGTACTACAGTACATGTATCAGGGTACTACAGTAGATGTATCAGGGTACTACAGTAGATGTATCAGGGTACTACAGTAGATGTATCAGGGTACTACAGTAGATGTATAAGGGTACTACAGTAGATGTATAAGGGTACTACAGTAGATGTATAAGGGTACTACAGTACATGTATAAGGGTACTACAGTAGATGTATAAGGGTACTACAGTACATGTATAAGGGTACTACAGTACATGTATAAGGGTACTACAGTAGATGTATAAGGGTACTACAGTACATGTATAAGGGTACTACAGTAGATGTATAAGGGTACTACAGTACATGTATAAGGGTACTACAGTAGATGTATCAGGGTACTACAGTACATGTATAAGGGTACTACAGTAGATGTATAAGGGTACTACAGTAGATGTATAAGGGTACTACAGTAGATGTATAAGGGTACTACAGTACATGTATAAGGGTACTACAGTAGATGTATAAGGGTACTACAGTACATGTATAAGGGTACTACAGTAGATGTATAAGGTATGAGGCAGAGGGGAGTGTGTTGTAACTCTCAGGTGTTTGTGTCTGGTGGCACCCATGTCTTGTGCTGCTGTCTACACCTCAGTGATGATGATGATGATGGTGATGATGGTGGTGATGGTGATGATGATGATGATGATGGTGGTGATGATGGTGGTGATGATTGATTTGATTTTGATTTTGCCGCTTGCAGCGGCTACTTTATTGTGCACCCCACACTCATACGGACCTTCCTCCCCGGTAGCGCAAAAAGGATTTACAGAGTAGGGTTTACAACAGGTCATAATAATAAACCCCGTGTCAGGATATTATGGCACTGAAAGTTAACAGTATTTCATTACATTATTGTTTAGTTCTATAAAGCAAAGGGAATTATTCCACAAATGCGTGAGAACAGGCGTGTAGCGCAGTATGTCTGGCCTCACAATTTGTTATTCACATTTACGGGGAGGTATCAAGCACATTGCGTATTATTGGTCTTGTACATGATAACTGACCTAAGATTACTAAGTTGCAAAAAAAGTGGATACAATCTTAATATGTCGGCATATCCTTGCAATTAGAGATGAAGTGTTGTGCCATTTCACAACAGGTGCTTGGACATGTCCCTAAAGGTTTATCTTCACAAAGGCGAGGGGACGTAGTGTTCAAGTGTGTGGACCTATGTGGCCACACACTTACATTTAGTTTTGTTTAATCTGCTTGAGAACATACTGCCAACGGTACTTAATCCAACATAATCTAGCGTTACAACATCTGTACTAGTGATCTTGTTACTTGCTCCATAAACCGGTTTTCAAGATAATCTATCATGGTAAACTAGTGGATTGACTAGTGCCTGTTTGCACTTGTCTACTTGCGTCAAACCTCCTCATAAGTCTTCCTAATTACAGTTTACGGGTTCTTTGACAGACCCAAAATGTAGCAAACGGGTGTCTTGTAGACGCGTGAGTTGGCGAGGGCATCAACTCTGTCATGTTTTATGAGGCCTATGTGAGAGGGGATCCACAACAGTTTGACCCTGACACCCCGGTGGTGGTGATGATGGTGATGATGGTGATGGTGATGATGGTGGTGATGATGTTGATGATGGTGATGATGGTGATGGTGATGATGGTGGTGATGATGATGATGGTGATGATGATGATGGTGATGATGATGGTGATGGTAAATAATAATAATAATAATGAAAATAATGATGATAATTATGGTCAAGATATTAATATAAATTGTGTTGATAATAATAATGATAATAATAAAATAATATAATAATAATAATGATAATAATAATAACAGGAATAAGAGTAAAAAATGTGTTTATATATAATAAGTTTAATGATAATTTTGATGATAATTAGGCAATGGTGATGTGTCCGGTCACAGATCTTTACTAACGTTCGCTATTTGTCCGGCATTCTGATTGGTCGAGGTTGATGAAGCTGATTGTAGTTTAGTGAATTCGGTCATTTACAAACCTCACCTAACCCAACCCAGTCTAACCTAACCTAACCTAACCCCCACCACCCCCCCAACCAGGTAGCGTTAGGGTTTTAATCAGGTAAAATAAGGTGGGTGACGGGGTGGGGGGGGGATAATCTTCAGGTGATTCAAGTTTATTTCCTGGAACAAATACAACACGGGAGAGAGCTGGACAATACAGTGTTGTAGTAGTTGTGATCACCTGAAGCTCACCTGGGGTTGTTGTTATTGGTGTGTTTAATTAACCTACACACACCTGGTTATAATTGTCTCCCGTCGCTTCCGGTATGTGAGAGCGGGGGGGGGGGGGTGCAGATGGGTAATGGTGGTAGTACTGTAGTATTGGTGGTGCTGGTGGGTGATTGTGGTAGTAGTTGTGATAGTGGTTAGCGGTGTAGTAGTCCTGGTGATAGTGGTAGGTGGTGATGGTGGTAGTGGTAATAGTCTTTCACTTCCCCTCCACAGCCTCACAACACAACACCTGAGAAGCTAATATTCCTACCTCCCCCCACCCCTCCTCACCTCTCCCCTCCTCTCTCCCCTACCTTCTTCCCCCACCCTCACCTCTTCCTCCACCCCCACCCTACCCCCACCCCCCCCACCCACCCCTCCCCCTTCGCTCCCCCCTCTCCCCTCCCAACGTCAGAAGTCAGATCACAGGTGTATTGCAAGTCCATGATTGAATATAACACAGAGCTTCTTACCTGTGTCGTCGATCAGGTATATAAAACAGAGGTATATTGCCCGGTGTAGAGGTGACTTGAACACGTCCCGTACCTGGATGATGGATGGGGATAGCGAGAGACTGAATAGTGATGGGATAGTAGTACAGTTACCTCCCTCCATCTCTTGATTGCCCCGCCCCGCCCCGCTGCCCCACCCCGCTGCCCCTCACTCACACTCAGTTGACGGGGTCGTGATTAGGGAGGTTAGATTAGACAAACGGATACACCCACCCAGTCAACCAATCAGAAACAGGTAATCACAGCTAATCTGACGGACGGATAGATATACAAACAGACAGGTGTACACAGACAGACATATATGCGTACAGACAGATATATACAGACAGACAGATAGACGAACAGACAGACATACGAACAGACAGACAGACAGACACAGATAGACAGCCATACAGACAGAGATATACAGACAGACAGACGAACAGACAGACATACGAACAGACAGACAGACAGACAGACGAACAGACAGACATACGAACAGACAGACGAACAGACAGACATACGAACAGACAGACAGACAGACGAACAGACAGACATACGAACAGACAGACGAACAGACAGACATACGAACAGACAGACAGACAGACAGACAGACATACAGACAGAGATATACAGACATACAGACAGACAGACACACGCACGACACCAAGTCTCCCCAGACGAGGGAAAAAATGAGGTAAATTTCCCTAATTAGTCTTTTTTTTAACGAGGTGTTTTCCCCAGAGGGATTAGTCAAGAAGGATTAAGAACGAGTAATTACGGTAGTGGCATTAAAGATTAGGGATTAAGGAAGGGGTTAGGATATAGGGACGAGAGATTAGGTTTAAGGGAATTGGATTAAAAGATTTGGGATTAGGATTACAGGTAAGGGATTAAAGAACTGATGATGATTAGTAATTAGTAACAAAGAGGTCATTGACGAGTGATTAGAGCCCAGGGATTGGAGAGGGATTAGTAGTGAGGGATTTAGGATTACTGACGAAGAAATTAGGGATTACATGACGTCACGTGTTGTTCTCACCTCTCTCTCTCTCTCTCTCTCTCTCTCTCTCTCTCTCTCTCTCTCTCTCTCTCTCTCTCTCTCATGTGTTATGGAACTGGACTGTATATATTCTTGTAGGGCAATGTGGGCGGCGTGTGGGCGGCAAGTGGGCGGTAAGTGGGCGGCAGAGGGCTGAATGGTGAGATGGGTAATGCTTTGATGTGGTGATAGTGTCAGTGGTGAGCTGATGGTGTTGATTATGGTGTTTGTCCTGATGCTGGTGATGGTGATGGTAGTGGTTTAGGTGGTGAGGGTTGTGGTGATTGTGGTGGTGGTGGTGGTGATAGTGGTGATGATAGTTGTGGTGGTGGTAATAGTGGACAGGTGTTACGGTGGACAGGTGTTACGGTGAGACAGATGTTAACAGGAACAGACAGGTGGATGGAGGTTGCGGTCGTGAAGGCGGATTTAAAGTCAGATTCACCAGAACGTAACCAGAGATCTTAAGTTGGCTGGAGCTTCGTTCTAACGGGGCTTACATTAGTCGAGAGAGAGAGAGAGAGAGAGAGAGAGAGAGAGAGAGAGAGAGAGAGAGAGAGAGAGAGTTTGTAGGTGGGGGGTTGAGGGAGGGAGGGGGGGTCACCTTCTTCCCCCCCCGTGTGTAATAAAAATACTTCTTTCTGTTTTGCATCCGATGACCCAGTGTCTCTCTCTCTCTCTCTCTCTCTCTCTCTCTCTCTCTCTCTCTCTCTCTCTCTCTCTCTCTCTCATGAGATTAGTGGCGTTCTGTTCTATTTTCTCGGCGAATATACAACGCGCGCTTATAAACACTCCCTTAAATTCTCCCTCTCAAAAACACTCCCTTAAATGCTCCCTCCATTCCCTTCCCCTCCCTACCTCTCCCCCCTTCCCCCCCTCCCTACCTTTCCCCCTCTATAAGAAAGGACAAGTTCTTCCCCCTGCGTTTGTTACTTACCTTCCTCCGGGGGGGGACTAACCACCCGCGTCCGTGTACTCAAGAACACTCGCCCTCGTACCTGTCCTGGCGATGAAAAACAACAAAAACAAATAAAACAAACAAAAAACTTTATCGGGCATGAGGGGGAAGGAAGGGGAGGGGAGGGGAGGGGAAGGGGGAGGGGAGAAAAGAAGGGGGTGAAGAGGGGAGAAAAGAAGGGGTGAGGAGGGGGAGGTTAGAAATTTATAGGCGTGAGGTAAGAGCTGGCTAGTGGAGGGGGGATAGGGGAAGGGAGAGGGGGATAGGGGAAGGGAGAGGGGAGGTAAAGTATATTTAGCCTCAGGTAGGTCGAGTATCACCAAGACACGTGGCGGAGGTGTAAGGGTCTTCTTTCTCCTCCTCCTCCTCTTCCTCTTCCTCTTCCTCTTCCTCTTCCTCTTCCTCCTCCTCCTCCTCCTCCTTTCTCCCTCCCCTCCCTCTTCGCAATCCATTCGTCCTCCTCTCCTCTCTCCCTCTCCATCTTCACAATCCCTTCCTCCCCTTTTCCACCTTCCTTCTCCTCCTCCTCCTTTTTCTACTTCCCTCCCCTCTCGCCTCCCTCCCTTCCTCTTCTTCTCTCCTCCCCTCCTCTTCTCCACCCCTCCTCTTCTCCCCCCTCCTCTTCTTCCCTCTTCCCCTCCTCTTCTTCCCTCCTCCACTCTTTTCTTCTCTCCTCCCCTCCTTCTCCCCCCCCCCTCTCTACACAGGTTGGGGGGGGGGGTGGAAGTGTCATACGTCAAGAGAGAGAAAAAAAAAGAGACGTATTTTTAAAATCTTGGGAGAACTGTTCTTTAAATATCGCCAGTACACTAGGTCGAGGCCAGGAAGCTTTTATTTATCATCTGGTAATTCAGGGGTGTGTGTGTGTGTGTGTGTGTGTGTGTGTAAAAAAATATAACAGCTGATCTTTGTTGACATGACGAAGTGGCCTTTTAATATTGACGGTGAATTGATGTTTTATTTTGTTTTCATCTGGAGATTCACTAAGGTAAGGTGAAATAGGTGGGCAATGTCAACAAAAATCAGCTGATCTCTGTTTACAAAGTGAGGGCGTCAGGGTGAGGTGATGTAATCTAGTTTATTTATCACCTCAGATCTGTTTACATAGTGAGGTATTTTTTTTGTCAATCAAGTCACACCTTTATAAGTATCGTCAGTTAATTAAGGCAGGTGAGGTGTATGTATGTGTGTCTGTATCACCTGAGGTCTTGTTTACATTGTGGTGTTTAATTACTCTCAGTATCGAGGTCAGGGTGTCTGGTAATTAAGGTAGGTGAGATAAATGTAAATAAAAAACAGCTGGTCCAGGTAGTGGGGGGGAGGGGTGAAAGTCCTGGCCTGGGGTGTTGTCAACGTTCACACACACACACACACACACACACACACACACACACCGGGACTCTAGTGATCTGATTCTCAAAGGTTCATAAGATATATATTTCTCGTAAGTGAAAAGGTTAAAATGCATCTGACTGGTTGACTTAAGGGGGTGGGTCTTTAAATTTTAGGGATTGGTCTTTAAATTAAGGGGGGTGGGCCGTTAATCTCTCAGCTTGGGTGGTTCAGTGGTCAAGGATCTCATTGTCAGGGGTTCGAATCCTTCCTAGCAGCGTGACGTCAGAGGAGTCGTGTTCAGGAGGTTCACAGATATGACCAGCTGCAGTGCGACGTGTGTGAGTGTTAGTCCAGGGACCCTCACCACCTGCTGGGGGGTGAGGGTTAGGGGTGAGGGGGAGAGGGGTGAGGGGTGAGGGGTGAGGGGGAGAGGGGAAGGACGGAGGTAGGGAGGGATGGAGGAGTTAGGGACTGAGGAAGGGAGGGATGGAGGTAGGGAAGAGGGAGGTAGGGAAAAGGGAGGGAGGTAGGGGGACATCAGCCACCTACTTCACGTTGGCTATTAGAACTTAATGAGGAATATACTGAAGCCAGGTGTGAGATGCAGTAGGCAGCCAGGTGTGAGAATAACACCTGGCTGCTGCTGAGGTGTGGGTGGCTGCTGAAAATAACTGTGTGGATGGGTGGGCGGGTGGGTGGGTGGGCGGGTGGGTGGGTGGGTACGTGCTAGAAAGAAGTGGTAGATTCAGGTAAGGTAGGTTGGTGGTATGTGTGTGTAGGGGGGGGGGGTTAATATATGTAGATGGGTGGGTGGTAGATATGTCTGGGGTGGGTGGTTAAATGGGTAGGTACTGGAGGGGGAGGTATAGGTGGGTGCACAAGATATAGTCAACATTCAAGTGTGAAATAGTGTAAATAAATCCCACGACATCCAAGAGTATTATTTTTTCTCTGTTTGTTTGTTTGTTTGTTTGTTTGTGAGGTGATTTTTCTCTCTCTCGGGATAATTTGTGTCAAGTTAGTACACTATATGACCCACCTCAAATTTATCCCAATTATCAATACTAAATTATCCAAGTATTAAAAGGATTCTGGCCCTCTAAAGTACTCTCTGGTTTAGCTTCTTCCTGTGTGTTCGTTCTTGTGTTTGATTCTGTAAACTACGAACATTTCCCCCCCCCCTCCCCTCCCCCCCCCCCCAGCCTCCCCAATTACAGCGAGTCTGGATATTTACGATAACTTATTACACCATATTTCACCTTGACTACCCCAATTTTCTTCTCGTTAATTTCTCTGTTTCGTTATTAAGTAGTTCTTTGGTTCTCTTCCCGTTTTCTATAGCGAGATTTGGGGGAAGAATGAGAATTGATTCCTCTCTCTCTCTCTCTCTCTCTCTCTCTCTCTCTCTCTCTCTCTCTCTCTCTCTCTCTCTCACTCTTATTGGTGGACGTTTTTCTTTTCTGTCGATCTCCGAGTTTTCTATTAGGGGGAACTATTGGAAAATGAGACTCCCTGTGTGTGTGTGTGTGTGTCTGAGAGAGAGAGAGAGAGAGAGAGAGAGAGAGAGAGAGAGAGAGAGAGAGAGAGAGAGAGGATTTATAGGAGTGCGGGTTGCCAACTGGGTTTAAAGTGACGAGGAATAGAAAACGGGAAGCCAACTTTAGGTTCAGTAGAGCAAATTGAATGTGGTGGATAGGAGTTAGGACCTTACGAGCGTCACCACGAGCAATCACCAGCGTTTGACTTACCCTCGCCACGCCTGACGATCGTTCGCCCGGCTCCTACCAGTACTTATCGTCGTTTAAAAGAGGTACTATAGTTTAGCTTCTCAGAGACACTAACGATGGCTCTTTCTTTTAGCTCTTTCGCCTAAAAGCTAAAAGAGGGTAAGAGTCACATCCAAAATGGCGTCAACATTACCCTAAGACTCTTGTTTTAATTAGAGACGTTCATTTGACACCAGGTTAAGAGGCTAAAACTAACAAACGAGGAGCCTAATGACGTCACAGACTACGGCAAGAGTTTCAACCTTAATTAGATACGGACAGTAATTTGGCACTAGTTAAAGGGACAGTGTTAGTGTCTTAAACCTGGTTGAGTCGATATTGTTAGCCTCCCATGGTAGTTACTGTCCCCTATGGTAGTTAGGGTCGTTATTATCTCCCATGGTAGTTACTGTCCCCTAGGGTCGTTATTATCTCCCATGGTAGTTACTGTCTGCCATGGTAGTTAGGGTCGTTATTATCTCCCATGGTAGTTACTGTCTGCCATCGTAGTTAGGGTCGTTATTATCTCCCATAGTAGTTAGGGTCGTTAGGTGTATCATAAGCGAGTGTCATATAGAAATGAGATGTGTTAGTACCGAGTGCCATACATGTGTGTCAGAGAGAGGTGTCGTACAGGTGTGTCATAACGAGCTGACATATAAGTAACAAAACACGTGAGGGACATGTTGTGGCAGCCACGTGTCAGCCGAGTGTCAGCAGCCCGTGACAGATACATGAGATGCCTACACTCGCCGCTGACACTTCTGCTCGGGTAATATTTTGGCTTGCTGACAGAGGGAGGAAAAGCTGACAGGGGGAGGGTTAGCTGACAAGGGGACTGTTAGCTGACAGTATAGAAAGGTTAGCTGACAAAAGGGACACACACACACACACACTACTACTACTACTACTACTACTACTACTACTTTGCTGTCACTGGTAATCAAGTATGACGACCATCCAGCCATGATACAATGATATGAGTTATTAAGGATGTCACCTAGGTTGGTGAGTTCTGAGGTGACTAAACAGCCTATTACCACCACCACACCAAACACCACTAACAATGTAAAATTAGAAAGAATTAAATAGCATCAGGAGTCAGGTAAGGTAAATTTAGAAATGAAATGAGGTCAGGTCAGGTCAGGTCAGGTCAGGTGAAGAAGAAGTGAGGCAGGTGTCAGGTGAGCCAAACACAGAAAAATAAACAAATTTATTTCCCTCTCTTCTAAACTACAAACAACATCAAATAATTAAGTCTCTCCTGAAAACTTAGCCACAAAAAAACTTAAAACTTGATCGTGTAAAGTTCTATCTGTCTGGGGTCAACTTTCACTCGGAAATTTACGTTCACAAAAATCAGTTTAAATCGAGTAATCTATATTTGGTGGCGGCGTGAGGTCTAGAGGGGCTTAAAATCACTATCTGTTATTGGTGAAAGTAAATACGACCTTATGGAGAGTGAACAAAAGGCGGTGTTTGTATGTGAGGGGTATGTGACTTAGTGCTCTTTGGGTTTTAATTCGTTCACTGGGGGAGTGTTTTGGAAACCCCTTGTTAATTCTTTAGTGGTAATGGTGGTGGTAATGGTGGTAGTGGTGGTAGTGGTGGTGGTGGTAGTGGTGATGGTGGTGGTAATGGTGGTAGTGGTGGTAGTAGCGGTGGTGGTGGTAGTGGTGGTGGTGGTAGTAGTGGTGATGGTGGTGGTAATGGTGATGGTGGTGGTAGTGGTGGTGGTGGTGGTAGTGGTGATGGTCGTGGTAGTGGTGATGGTGGTGGTAGTGGTGATGGTGGTGA
Source organism: Homarus gammarus (assembly GCA_958450375.1). Classification (NCBI taxonomy): domain Eukaryota; kingdom Metazoa; phylum Arthropoda; class Malacostraca; order Decapoda; family Nephropidae; genus Homarus; species Homarus gammarus. The sequence continues at coordinate 342,409 of CAUDMG010001177.1, forward strand.
TGTTAGTAGTAGTGGTGGTAGTAGGAGTGGTGGTGGTAGTGGTGATGGTGGTGGTAATGGTGGTAGTGGTGGTAGTAGTGGTGATGTTAGTAGTAGTGGTGGTAGTAGGAGTGGTGGTGGTAGTGGTGATGGTGGTGGTAATGGTGGTAGTGGTGGTAGTAGTGGTGATGTTAGTAGTAGTGGTGGTAGTAGGAGTGGTGGTGGTGGTGGTAATGGTGGTAGTGGTGGTGGTGGTGGTAGTGGTGATGGTGGTGGTAATGGTGGTAGTGGTGGTAGTAGTGGTGATGGTGGTGGTAATGGTGGTAGTGGTGGTAGTAGTGGTGGTAATAGTGGTGGTAGTGGTGATGGTGGTGGTAATGGTGGTAGTGGTGGTAGTAGTGGTGATGTTAGTAGTAGTGGTGGTAGTAGTGGTGGTAGTGGTGATGGTGGTGGTAATGGTGGTAGTGGTGGTAGTAGTGGTGATGTTAGTAGTAGTGGTGGTAGTAGGAGTGGTGGTGATGGTGGGAGGGAGGAAGGCTGACCATCTCATAAGTTCTTGTAGTAATTGACGTCATGAAAGTCAGGAATATGTCAGTGATGTCAGCGAGGGTGATGCTGACGTTGGTGTAGTGTCAGCTAACATAGAGACATATAAAGTGTAAAGTAAATATAAACAAGTACATGACACACTTACAAATGACTTACAAGCAACATATTGTAAATCGTGTTCGAGGAAGTATCGCCTGTTCGACTTTGGGTGAACTCTTATAATGTTAGGTCAAGTTTGTTCGTTATTATTGGTGTATTGGGTCATTTAAGGTCATGTATTAACACGAACACACACTGGAACAATGCCCCACACACTAGTACCACTGGAACAATGCCCCACACACTAGTACCACTGGAACAATGCCCCCACACACTAGTACCACTGGAACAATGCCCCACACACTAGTACCACTGGAACAATGCCCCACACACTAGTACCACTGGAACAATGCCCCACGCACTAGTACCACTGGAACAATGCCCCACGCACTAGTACCACTGGAACAATGCCCCACACACTAGTACCACTGGAACAATGCCCCACACACTAGTACCACTGGAACAATGCCCCACGCACTAGTACCACTGGAACAATGCCCCACAAGACGCAATTTACTACACATACTACTGATGCGGCGTGAACCCCCACTCCTATTGATTCTCTACCCCCCTCCTCCCTCTCCCCCTCCCTCTCCCCCTCCCTCTCCCGCCCCTCCTCCTCCCCCTCACCCTCCTCCTCCTCCTCTGACGTTCTCAACGAACTCTTACCACCACCTCTCCCTCCCTCTCTCCCTCTCTCCCTCTCTCCCTCCCTCCCTCTCTCCCTCTCTCCCTCTCTCCCTCTCTCCCTCTCTCTTCTTCTCTTTCCCCGCCTTTCATCCTATTTCCTATCCTCTTGTTTCCTTTCTTCTCTCCTCTTCACTCTCCTCCTCCTTCCCCCCTCCCCCTCCCCTCCCCCCCCCCCTCACCTCAGCATTACCCCAGTAGAGAAAATCTTATGGGCTATCGTTTGTGGCCCGTGTGTGTGGTTGATTGTGGTAGTGATTGTTGGTTGTGGTAGATGCTAAAGGATGTAATGGTGGTTGTGCGGATTGTTGTGGTTTTGGGGTTTTGGGTTGTAATTGTTGTTGTTTTGGTGGTAATGATTGTGGTTAATAACAGTGGTTGTAGTGGTTTAGGATCGTGGTTGTGGTGACAGCGTGGTTGTGTTTGTGATTGATGAGTTATGGTGGTGTTTGTCTGTCTGTCTGTCTGTCTGTCTGTCTGTCTGTCTGTCTGTAAGCCAAAGATACCCAGACAATTACCCCCCAAAATCTCTTTATTTTTTTTCCCTACATAACAAGAAAATAAGTAATTTTTTCCCTACATAAGTAAATAAGTACTTTTCCCTACATAACAACATAGAGAAAAAGCTACAAATTACTACAGGAAACTAAGCGATAAAATTTACATAGTTTCGTGAAAAATGCGACTTACTGTGCACCTAACCTAACCTAACCGAACCTAACCTAACCACAGGAGTTTGTTTCAGTAGAGTGCTCGGCTCAGTTGGTGTATGTGAATATATTGAAGCTCAAGGGGAAAATATATGCCCGGGGTGGGGGTGGGGGTAGGGGGTGGGGGGTGGGGGGTGGTTGGGGGTGGGTGGGGGGGTGGGGGTGGGTGGGGGGTGGGGGTGGGTGGGGGTGGGGGGTGGTTGGGGTGCATTTTTGGAACGATATGCAATGGGGTATGTTTATATTGGTGTTTGGGGGGGGGGGGGGATATATTCAGAGTGGATTTCAATGTATTTTTTGTTTTTATTTTTTAGAAAAAATTAATAAATTGTTTAGGATTTTATTTATTTTATTTTCTTATCTTTAGAAATAAATTACTAGTATTTTATTTTTTAACGAGAATTTTTTTTTATAACAAGAAAATATTAATTAATATTTAGATTCCGTTTTATAAGACGATTTTTTTTTATTAATAAACTTAAATTTAATGTATTTTTTATGCATAAATTTTAATATCTTGATGAGTTGTTATTATTATTATTATTATTTATTATTATTATTATTATTATTATTATTATTATTATATTATTATTATTATTATTATTATTATTATTATTATTATTATTATTATTATTATTGTTATTATTATTATTATTATTATTATTGTTATTATTATTATTATTATTATTATTATTATTATTATTATTATTATTATTATTATTATTATTATTATTATTATTATTATTATTATTAAACCGGGGAAGATTTTGGTTGGTAGAGATGATTAGTAGAGATAAGTACTTTAGAAACACTTACAAAACGGCCTTAAGTGCGTACAGTAAGTGCATTAGAGAACATTGACTTTCAAGTACAAATTTGAGATGCACTACTTAAATATTACTTACAAAAAAGAATATCACAACTTTCTTATAAAAAAATAAATCGAAGAAACAAATTTGACTTAGAGTTTTTAATCACAATTTTAGATCGAAAAGTTGAATATATTTTTTTGGTATTTTTTTGCGATTTATTTTACGGTGAACTTAAATGCGAATTGTGTTAGTGAATTGGTGATATAATTTGCATCACAGTACTTGGTGTCAATAACTGTCATTGAATATAATTGCAATACAGTAAAGTTGTTCTAGGTTCTGTGCCCATTATAATTTGCCTGTTGGTATTGCACACGAATTTTTTATAATTAGTGAAATATAAAAATAATACACATTTTGTTTTCTCATTTATTTATTCTAGTTCTATATTTTCCATTATTAATTTAAAACGCAGTAATTTACGTAAGATATCTGTTAAAAAAAAAAACTGCGATCATTTGTAATTCTCTTTGTAAAAATTACCAAGAATTTTTTTTTATCTGCATTTGGGATAACGTTTATTTCTGTCTGCCTGTCTGTTTGTCTGTCTGTCTGTGTGTCTGTCTGTCTGTCTGTCTGTCTGTCTGTGTGTCTGTGTGTCTGTCTGTTTGTCTGAGATAACTTGGCTCTCATTCATCACCATTTTCAACACCCAAAGTTTGTACAGGTGAGAAGGAAGGTGAGATGTGCGTGTGTGTGTGTGTGTGTGTGTGTGTGTGTGTGTGTGTGTGTGTGTGTGTGTGTGTGTGTGTGTGTGTGTGTAAAACAAGAACGATACCTCCAAATAATGATAATAATAATAATAACAGGATGTGTACACGTATAACTCAGGTAGGTGACGGATACAGCCAACAGTTAACTCGGAAATTTACCTGTAATTATGTCAAGGATGTTGCAGGTAACTTGCCAGGTAATTACCCCAACACCTGGATAACCTCTTAGCAAAGTACATACATACATACATACATACATACATACATACATACATACATACATTAACGTATAAAGTGTGTGTGTAATTACTAGACACTTTTAAATCTCTCTCTCTCTCTCTCTCTCTCTCTCTCTCGGAGCGCTTTTCACTTGTTTATTTAATGACCTCACATGGGGCTTCAGGCGGTGACCTCATTAGTGGGGAAGTGTGACTTAATTGTTTGGGGGAATGTTCAGTGTTTATAAGTGTATGTTAAGTGAGTTAGAAGTATTAAAGTGTTTATAAGTGGATGTTAAACGGGTAGGTACAAGGATAAGTCGTGGGAGGAGACGGTGACCAACTGGAGCGTCTTAGAGCAGCCTGAGACGCCACCTGCTGCCGCTTATCTCTCTCTCTCTCTCTCTCTCTCTCTCTCTCTCTCTCTCTCTCTCTCTCTCAGGTGTTATTCGTCTTTTATTTTCCTCCTTCGTTTGGCATCAACTATCAAGTGTCTTTAATGACGTCACACTTTTGATCGCATTAGCCAATCTGGGCAAAAATCTCTCGAATGACGTCACACATGGTTTTCATGACGAAGACCAATCAGGAAATAGTTCTTCGTTGACGTCACAGCTAAACATTTGCGTCATAGTAACACGAACCAATCCTGTTAAAGTATAGATGACGTCACTTTCAATTTCTCAGTTAAAACAGCCACTCATAGAACAGCTTAGATGACGTCATGGACAGAGCTGCTCCTCCTCGACCAATGAGTAAAGAATAAGTCTTCATTTCTCTGAGGCTGACTTAATTAACCTGAGGGGTCCAGGTGTTTTAAAATAGCAGGTAAAGTCAGACAGATTAACATGGTGTGGATGAGTGGTAATGGCTGGAGATTTTTCCCCTCCTCCTCCTCCTCCTTCTTCCGTCTTTTCATTATCTTCTTCATTCTTTATTATTTTCTATCCTTCTCTGTATTCTTCTAATTATCTTCGTCTTCCTCCTCCGTTTAATCTTCTGTCCCTCCCTCCCTCCCTCTCTCTCTCTCCCGGCATCTGACAAAAAATTCTTACCATTAACGTATTCTCTCTCTTTCTCTCTCTCACACACACACACACACACACACACACACACACACACACACACACACACACACACACACACACACACACACACACACACACACACACACTTGCCCCCCCCCCCTACCAATCTCTCGTCGGTAGCTTGGGTTCGGGGATTAGCCTAATCCTCCTTAAGTCCCTGATTGGCTGGATGACATAAATTCTGTCTCGATGTATGAACTAGGACGGGAGGGGAGAGGGAAGAGAGGGGGAGGGGAGAGGGAAGAGAGGGGGAGGGGAAGCGAGTGTGTGTGTGTGTTTTTCTGTCTTCCTTATATTTTATTATTTTTGTCTACCATCATCTATATCTATCCGTCTATTTATGTCTGTCTGCCTCTCTGTTTCACTGTCTTTTGTTTCTGTTAGTCTGTCTGTGTGTCTTTATGTCTGTCCATGTGTCTGTCTGTGTGTCTGTCCATGTGTGTCTGTCTATCTGCCTGTCTGTGTGTGTCTGTCACCTGTTATCTACCCAGACTACTCAACACACACTGCTTTGAAACACGTCATCGGGAAGGTGTGGAGAGGGCGTGGGAAGGCGTGGGAGGGCGTGGGAGGGCGTGGGAGAGGAGCAATGATCGTGGGTACGGAAGGTTTATCACTATTTATAGACGTAACCAATGTAAACAAGGGCTAATATTGTAAACAAGGGCAAATAATGTAAACAAGGGCTAATAATGTAAACAAGGGCTAATAATGTAAACAAGGGCTAATAATGTAAACAAGGGCTAATAATGTAAACAAGGGCTAATAATGTAAACAAAGAATTAACCAATGTAAACAAACTTGTATCAGAAGGTTAAATTTGACTCCTGCTGTTTTGCATATTCAACATGTTTGCTTTTTTCAGCCATTCGTGTTAATTCGCTCATGTTAACTCACTCATGTTAATCCGCTCAAGTTAATTCACTCATGTTAAATTGTTTATATCAAAAGGTAAGTTAGCTGAGGCGGAACTAGAGGTCAGTAGTGGAAATAAGCATGTATTAATGTGTGTGTGTGTGTGTGTGTGTGTGTGTGTGTGTGTGTGTGTGTGTGTGTGTGTGTTTTATTATTATTATTATTAGCAACAGTAAATAGAGATTGTTGTCGGGCGGGAGAGAAATTGATCGGGCGTGAGAGACAGTTGGTCGGGTGTGAGAGACAGTTGGTCGGGTGTGAGAAACAGTTGGTCGGGTGTGAGAGACAGTTGGTCGGGTGTGAGAGACAGTTGGTCGGGTGTGAGAGACAGTTGGTTGGGTGTGAGAGACAGTTGGTCGGGCGTGAGAGACAGTTGGTCGGGTGATAGAGTCATTGGTCGGTGGGAAGTAGTATTGTGTCCGTGTGTGTGTTGGGGATTAGCGCCTGAAGTAGTATTAAGATGATGGTGATTATTCCAACGTCTCCATCACTATCACCAACACCATCACCAACACTCACCATCACCAACACTCACCATCACCAACACTCACCATCACCAACACTCACCATCACCAACACTCACCATCACCAACACTCACTATCATCCCCACCATCACCACCCTCACCACCATCACCACCATCCCCACCATCCTCACCACCATCACCACCACCATCACCACCCTCACCACCATCACCACCATTACCACCATCCCCACCATCCTCACCACCATCACCATCATCACCATCCTCACCACCCTCACTACCCTCACCACCATCACCATCCTCACCACCCTCACCACCATCACCACCATCACCACCACTTCTCCAATACAGGTTAAAGCTTACTAATATAAATACGTCGAATATACCTTTAATTAATTAGCATAAATACCATGGCGGGTCAACAGGTATTCCATATGCCTAAACATACCCTCGATGCCCTAAATGCGTTTAACTATACCACCTCCTGTATTTATGCCCCTCTTCACACTGCATTCTGTATGACACTACTGTAGTATATTGTAACAAGTGGCTGTATTCGTCAACGTTATATATAAGATAGAGTTTAGTAAAGTGCTGTAGTGTGTCACGTACTGTACTGTAGTATTGCTATATCTCACCAATCTTCTTGTTTATGTATTATTATTCACTACATAAAAAAGTTACAGTAATATATATTGTTTATATTTATGTATTTATATTTTTGGATAAAATAAAGATATTTTTTTTTTTTTTGTAATTTTAATGGATTTTTTTACTGTATATGCCATGTATTAACCCGTATATGTACAGTATATGAACCGTATATGTAGGGTATATATACGGTATATATATATGTATATATGTTTATTGATGATGACGTGGACTAAATGTGTGATACTTTGCTCTTCATAACAGCCGAAGACTAGAGAGGTTAGTACGACTACCATCAGTAGCATGTCACCACTCACTCCCTGCTAGAGTTGTCTCACACGCCCTTAACACTCCCTACCTCTCCCTGCCCCCTCCCTTAACTCCCTCTACCTCATTTAACTCTTCCTACTACTCACTCCCTACCTCTACCTCTCTCTCCCTACCTCTACCTCTCTCTCCCTACCTTTACCTCTCCCTCCCTACCTTTACCTCTCTCTCCCTACCTCTACCTCTCTCTCTCTCTCCCTACCTCTACCTCTCTCTCCCTACCTCTATCTCTCTCTCCCTACCTCTATCTCTCTCTCCCTACCTCTACCTCTCTCTCCCTACCTCTACCTCTCTCTCCCTACCTCTATCTCTCTCTCCCTACCTCTATCTCTCTCTCCCTACCTCTACCTCTCCCTCCCTACCTCTACCTCTCTCTCCCTACCTCTATCTCTCTCTCCCTACCTCTACCTCTCCCTCCCTACCTCTACCTGAACGTATCCCAGCCTTCTACCTAAACATCCTTCAACTTACCTAAATCTATCCCAGTCTACCTAAAAGATCCCTCATCCTACCTCAATCTACCTTAGTCTACCTACACATGCACTTGTCCCTAAAAATAAATTATACCTTAAATATATTCCTGATTCCTAAAATTCCTATCCTCCTCATATCCCTTAATTGACCTGTGTCTCAGAAATCATCCTTAAAATTCTTCCCAAACTGTCTTAAAACCTTAACTATTTTCCAATCTCCTTTAAACTTTCCCTAAAATTTCACACCGTTACTAAAAATTTCCCTAAAATGTCTCAAACCTTAACTATTTTCCGATCTTCTTTAAAATTTCCCTAAAATATCCCAACGTCCCTAAAAAAATCCTTAGAATACCATAACACCTTAAATGTCTCGTCCCCTTAAAATTTCCCCTTAAAATACCTTATATGTCCCCAGTATCCCTAAAAATCCTACCCTAAAATGTCTTAAAGTCTGAAACATGTCCCAGTTACTAGACATGTCCGTGTCCTTTCTGGTTTAAGTCTGAATAGATGTCTTACTGTACCGAGATTATTCCAGTCTCTTAAGATTGTGCCCTTAGACATGTCCGGGGTTACTATGTGCCCTTAGACATGTCCGGGGTTACTATGTGCCCTTAGACATGTCCGGGGTTACTATGTACCCTTAGACATGTCCGGGGTTACTATGTGCCCTTAGACATGTCCGGGGTTACTATGTGCCCTTAGACATGTCCGGGGTTACTATGTGCCCTTAGACATGTCCGGGGTTACTATGTGCCCTTAGACATGTCCGGGGTTACTATGTGCCCTTAGACATGTCCGGGGTTACTATGTGCCCTTAGACATGTCCGGGGTTACTATGTGCCCTTAGACATGTCCGGGGTTACTATGTGCCCTTAGACATGTCCGGGGTTACTATGTGCCCTTAGACATGTCCGGGGTTACTATGTGCCCTTAGACATGTCCGGGGTTACTATGTACCCTTAGACATGTCCGGGGTTACTATGTGCCCTTAGACATGTCCGGGGTTACTATGTGCCCTTAGACATGTCCGGGGTTACTATGTGCCCTTAGACATGTCCGGGGTTACTATGTGCCCTTAGACATGTCCGGGGTTACTATGTGCCCTTAGACATGTCCGGGGTTACTATGTGCCCTTAGACATGTCCGGGGTTACTATGTGCCCTTAGACATGTCCGGGGTTACTATGTGCCCTGAGACATGTCCGGGGTTACTATGTGCCCTTAGACATGTCCGGGGTTACTATGTGCCCTTAGACATGTCCGGGGTTACTATGTGCCCTTAGACATGTCCGGGGTTACTATGTGCCCTTAGACATGTCCGGGGTTACTATGTGCCCTTAGACATGTCCGGGGTTACTATGTGCCCTGAGACATGTCCGGGGTTACTATGTGCCCTTAGACATGTCCGGGGTTACTATGTGCCCTTAGACATGTCCGGGGTTACTATGTGCCCTGAGACATGTCCGGGGTTACTATGTGCCCTTAGACATGTCCGGGGTTACTATGTGCCCTTAGACATGTCCGGGGTTACTATGTGCCCTTAGACATGTCCGGGGTTACTATGTGCCCTTAGACATGTCCGGGGTTACTATGTGCCCTGAGACATGTCCGGGTTACTATGTGCCCTTAGACATGTCCGGGGTTACTATGTGCCCTTAGACATGTCCGGGGTTACTATGTGCCCTTAGACATGTCCGGGTTACTATGTGCCCTTAGACATGTCCGGGGTTACTATGTGCCCTGAGACATGTCCGGGGTTACTATGTGCCCTTAGACATGTCCGGGGTTACTATGTGCCCTTAGACATGTCCGGGGTTACTATGTGCCCTTAGACATGTCCGGGGTTACTATGTGCCCTTAGACATGTCCGGGGTTACTATGTGCCCTGAGACATGTCCGGGGTTACTATGTACCCTTAGACATGTCCGGGGTTACTATGTGCCCTTAGACATGTCCGGGGTTACTATGTGCCCTTAGACATGTCCGGGGTTACTATGTGCCCTTAGACATGTCCGGGGTTACTATGTGCCCTTAGACATGTCCGGGGTTACTATGTGCCCTTAGACATGTCCGGGGTTACTATGTGCCCTTAGACATGTCCGGGGTTACTATGTGCCCTTAGACATGTCCGGGGTTACTATGTGCCCTTAGACATGTCCGGGGTTACTATGTGCCCTTAGACATGTCCGGGGTTACTATGTGCCCTTAGACATGTCCGGGGTTACTATGTACCCTTAGACATGTCCGGGGTTACTATGTGCCCTTAGACATGTCCGGGGTTACTATGTGCCCTTAGACATGTCCGGGGTTACTATGTGCCCTTAGACATGCCCAGGGCTACTACATACCCTTAGACATGCCCAGGGCTACTGCATACCCTTAGACGTGCCCAGGGCTACTACATACCCCTTAGATATGCCCAGGGCTACTACATACCCTTAGAAATGTCCGGGGTTACTATGTGCCCTTAGACGTGCCCAGGGCTACTACATACCCTTAGACGTGCCCAGGGCTACTACATACCCTTAGACATGCCCAGGGCTACCACATACCCTTAGACTTGCCCAGGGCTACTACATGCCCTTCGACGTGCCCAGGGCTACTTCATACCCCTTAGACATGCCCAGGGCTACTACATACCCTTAGATATGCCCAGGGCTACTACATTCCCCTTAGACATGCCCAGGGCTACTACATACCCCTTAGACATGCCCAGGGCTATTACATACCCTTAGATATGCCCAGGGCTACTACATACCCTTGGATATGCCCAGGGCTATTACATACCCTTAGACGTGCCCAGGGCTACCACATACCCTTAGACTTGCCCAGGGCTACTACATACCCTTAGACGTGCCCAGGGCTACTTCATACCCCTTAGACATGCCCAGGGCTACTACATACCCTTAGATATGCCCAGGGCTACTACATACCCTTAGATATGCCCAGGGCTACTACATTCCCCTTAGACTTGCCCAGGGCTACTACATATCCCTTAGACATGCCCAGGGCTACTACATACCCCTTAGATATGCCCATGGCTACTACATTCCCCTTAGACATGCCCAGGGCTACTACATACCCCTTAGATATGCCCAGGGCTACTACATACCCCTTAGACATGCCCAGGGCTATTACATATTCTTTGACGTGCCCAGGGCTACTACATACCCCTTAGACGTGCCCAGGGCTACTACATACCCTTAGATATGCCCAGGGCTACTACATACCCTTAGATATGCCCAGGGCTACTATATACCCTTAGACGTGCCCAGGGCTACTACATACCCTTAGACGTGCCCAGGGCTACTACATACCCTTAGACGTGCCCAGGGCTACTACACACCCTTTGATATGCCCAGGGCTACTACATACCCTTAGACATGCCCAGGGCTACTACATACCCTTTGACGTGCCCAGGGAGTTTGGCGGCCAAGTGAATAAAACATTCGCCTCCTGTCGTAAAAGTCACCTGTTCGTACCCAGGGCATCCCCCAGTCGATCCAGCTGTGAATGGGTTCCTCCTACCTTGACAGTTGAGGAAGGGAAGGCGGTTGAATACAGTGGCTTCCTCTGTCCCATGGCCAGGGTTTGTTTACAGTGAAATCTCCATTTAACGGATTATATGAAGAGATAATTCCGGTATATAGAGGTTCACTTAATGGCTCAAGGTTCACTATTAATGGCTCAAGGTTCACTATTAATGGCTCAAGGTTGACTGTTAATGGCTCAAGGTTCACTATTAATGGCTCAAGGTTCACTATTAATGGCTCAAGGTTCACTATTAATGGCTCAAGGTTCACTATTAATGGCTCAAGGTTCACTATTAATGGCTCAAGGTTGACTGTTAATGGCTCAAGGTTCACTATTAATGGCTCAAGGTTCACTATTAATGGCTCAAGGTTGACTGTTAATGGCTCAAGGTTCACTATTAATGGCTCGAGGTTCACTATTAATGGCTCGAGGTTCACTTAATGGTTTCAAGGTTGACTGTTAATGGCTCAAGGTTCACTATTAATGGCTCAAGGTTCACTATTAATGGCTCAAGGTTCACTATTAATGGCTCAAGGTTCACCTACAATACGTCTCTTCATTATTCTTAATTCCTGAAACCAAAACATTTAATCAATTACCACACCTTACTCTTAACACACCTGTATTGGCTTAATTACTCAGGTGTACAAAAACATTACGACCTTAAGTGCATTAGGAACACACCTGTATATAATAACAACACCTGTATATAACAACACCTGTATATAACACACCTGTATATAACACACCTGTATATAACAACACCTGTATATAACACACCTGTATACGGAAAATATGATATATTTAATCTCATATTTAATTTATTCCTTAAAAGTAGGAAAATATTATCACTGAAATTATAATTAATCTGTAAATGTATATAATCTATTCCCCGGATTAAGAGTAGATAATTAATCCGATCTTACTTAATCTAGACATGTTTCTCTCCCCTCAGATTTGGTTAATATTATCCAATTAATCTGAAAACACACATAATAATCATCCATAATTAATTCTTGAACAATATTTTCGTTTCAATCTCCTGTGCCTTAGTTCCCTTCCTTCACCCCTTTACCTCCTTCCTTCACCCTTTCCTTCACCCCTTTACCTCCTTCCTTCACCCTTCCTTCACCCCTTCCTTCACCCCCTTCCTTCACCCCTCCACCCCATCCACCCTTCCTTCACCCCTTCCTTCACCCTTCCTTCACCCCCTTCCTTCACCCCTCCACCCCATCCACCCTTCCTTCACTTCCTTCACCTTATAAACCTCTAGTACTAGGCTCTGCATGTCCTTCCCCTCCCAGAAGTAACATCTTATGCTTTGAAACAGATCTATAGGCATTACTGTGTCTGTCTGTCAGTGTATCTTCTCCGCTATCTATCTATCTATCTATCTATCCTTTTATCAATCCATCGTCCTTGGAGTTGTCCTTTTTATCCATCTATCCAGCCTTAAAATTATCCAATCACTATAAAAACTATTGAATTATCCAGGTAACACTAAACCTAATCTAACCTAAACTAAACTGTTTTGTATTGTTCTTGAAGCCATCCCATCCTATCCCATCCCATCCCATCCCATCCATCCCATCCCATCCCATCCTATCCCATCCCATCCCATCCCATCCCATCCCATCCCTTCCATCCCATCCATCCCTTCCCTCTGTTATTTGTGACCCTGAACAACACGTGAACACCATAACATGTATTGTGATGTCATTACACTATAGCGAGAGTGTGGAGCTCCTGGCAGCGTGTTTATACAGAGTCATGTACTACTGAGGGGGGGGGGGGGGCAGGAACCTTTAATTACCTGACAGTAACAACAACAACAATTACAACAACAATAACAACAATAATTACAACAGCATCATCAGGACAGTGTAGTGGGGGGCAGGTCAGCACCGTCAGGGCAGGTCAGCATCGTCAGGGCAGGTCAGCATCGTCAGGGCAGGTCAGCATCGTCAGAGCAGGTCAGCATCGTCAGGGCAGGTCAGCATCATCAGGGCAGGTCAGCATCATTAGGGCAGGTCAGGGCAGGTCAGCACCGTCAGGGAAGGTCAGCACCGTCAGGGCAGGTCAAAGCAGGTTAGCACCATCAGCAGCACTAGTTAGACACAACATTTACATGGTTAATGATCAGCATTAATAAACATGAATGAACTCGGGAGACAAATGGTTGTTTCTCTCTCTCTCTCTCTCTCTCTCTCTCTCTCTCTCTCTCTCTCTCTCTCTCTCTCTCTCTCTCTCTCTAACCTAATGGAGGGTTAAGCTACTGTATTTACGTTGGGTTACATTAGGTTAGGTTAGATTAAGGTATTGCTAATCATCAGGTTAAATAAGCTGGGTGTGCTAATCTTCAGGTGATGAACCATTACCCGTGTTTACAGCCAGGTGATAATCCAGGTGACAGGTATTAATAATAGTTCCCCCTTACCTGTATGTGTAGGTGTGTGATACTGATGTGTGTATACTGAGGCTGTCTGTATACTGAGGCTGTCTGTATACTGAGGCTGTGTGTATACTGAGGCTGTCTGTATACTGAGGCTGTGTGTATACTGAGGCTGTGTGTATACTGAGGCTGTGTGTATACTGAGGCTGTCTGTATACTGAGGCTGTCTGTATACTGAGGCTGTGTGTGTACTGAGGCTGTGTGTATACTGAGGCTGTGTGTATACTGAGGCTGTGTGTATACTGAGGCTGTGTGTATACTGAGGCTGTGTGTATACTGAGGCTGTCTGTATACTGAGGCTGTCTGTATACTGAGGCTGTGTGTATACTGAGGCTGTCTGTATACTGAGGCTGTGTGTATACTGAGGCTGTGTGTATACTGAGGCTGTCTGTATACTGAGGCTGTCTGTATACTGAGGCTGTCTGTATACTGTTTACTATAACGCTGCTGGATTTTACATAAAGAAGTCATTAGTGTTATTGAAGACTGGAATAAAATTTGTATTCAACACTTTATTATTATTATCATCACTATTATTATTATTATTATTATTAATATTATTATTATTATTATTATTATTATTATTATTATTATTATTAAAAAGTTTCTTCCTAGTATTACCTTCACATAATAACCTAAGAGTTTGGTATTAGAGAGAGAGAGAGAGAGAGAGTTAGGGGTGTGTACTGTGATGTGGTCTCTGTTCTCTCAGCTGTACCCCCTGGAGAAATAACACAGGTGCAAAAGCTTTCTGTTTTGTTATGTCGAGTACTGTTCTCCTCTCTCTCTCTCTCTCTCTCTCTCTCTCTCTCTCTCTCTCTCTCTCTCTCTCTCTCTCTCTCATTAGCCCAGCGTCAATATGGTGAAGCCTCCATCCTTCAACCACCAGCTCATTAGCATACGAAACCCCGTGTAGGAAACCTCTCAGTGAAGTCATTTGCATGTGGACTCACCTGCCATGACCTCTGCTGGCTGGTGTGTCATTAGGCTCTTCGATCAGACTCATGAGAACCACACGACAGGTTTAGACTCCGGGCCAAGAAGCTTATTCATGAGGTCATGGGAGAGGGCTGGTTTACAGGTGCCAGTAATTACAGGTCATTGTAGTACATGCTATGGTAGTACAGGTAGCAGTAATTAAAGGTTAGGTTAGTACCTGTGGCAGTAATTACAGGTTATGGTAGTACAGGTTATGGTAATTACAGGTTATGGAAGTGCAGACAGGTAGGTAGAAACTGAATAATGATAATCTATCGTTAGCTAGTACACTCTACCTGAGGTCTTTCGTTGACCTTTAGGGGAGAGAGGTCAGAGGTTAAGATTACTTTAATGATTGTTAATAGGATCGTGTGACTGAGAGTGTGGCTGAGAGTGTGACTGAGAGTGTGGCTGAGAGTGTGGCTGAGAGTGTGGCTGTAGGTGAGGTTATGTGGATCTCTCTCTCTCTCTCTCTCTCTCTCTCTCTCTCTCTCTCTCTCTCTCTCTCTCTCTCTCTTTCTGCTAACATCCCTCACTCCCTTCCTTCCTGCTTACCTTCTGTTTTCCTCGTCACTCCTACCTGCTAGCCTCCCTCCCTCTCTTCCTACTTCCCTCCCTCCTTCCCTCCCCCATCCCTTCCATTCCGTCTCTTCCTCCTTCCCTTCCCTCCGTCTCTTCCCCCATCCCTTCCCTCCCTCTCTTCCTGCATATTTGTCACCGCCTCTCCCCCTCCTGCCTACATACTGCACTCCTCGTTAGTCCTGCATGTTGCTCACTCTGTGTGTGTCTGTCACTGTGTGTGTGTGTGTGTGTGTGTGTGTGTGTGTGTGTGTGTGTGTGTGTGTGCGTGTGCCTCGCTTTCTGTGTGTTCCTCACTCGGTGTCGCTAACTGCGTGTGTTTGTCCCTCTCACTGTGTGTTGCCCACTATGGGGTATTAAGAGTCACACACACACACACACACACACACTTATCCTTCAGCCCATCCTTCTATGTCCTTAGTCATCCCTCCTCTCTCCTCACCATCCACCTCTCAATCACTCACTATTCTTAACCAATACTTCACTTCCCAGTAACTCATTATATCGGTCCCACCTCACCAGACCCCGATATAGTACTGAAGACCATTTACACATCAGATATAAACAACTCAGCCTAAATGACCGTGTGATAATCGCCCTCTTGTCCTCTCCCTTACAGAGACATCCGTGACCGGTCTGTCCTGAGGGTCTTTGAGGGTGAGGGAGTCAACGGCCAGGGTGGTGGAGCCTGGGAGCAAGATCAGTCCTACTTCAGCGAACCCGAGTTTGATTCAGACTTCCAACAGCAACACGTACACAACAAGTCTAAGGTCAGTATTGGTGTCCTCCCTCCCTCCAGCACCCCCCTCCCTCCAGCACCCCCCCTCCCTCCTTCCCTCCAGCGCCCTCCCCCCTCCCTCCAGCGCCCTCCCCCCTCCCTCCAGCGCCCTCCCCCACCCTGTTGTAGTTACCCCTTGTGAGAAGAAAAGAAAACGGGAATAGATCATAAAAGAAAATGGGACATGGATTTTAAAGGGAAACTATGGTAAGTAGCAAAGAAAACGTAAGATCAGGTTTAAAGAAAATGGGAAATGGGTTTAATAGGAAATAAAGAAAATGGTAAAGTGAGTTTAGAGTTTAATAGTGAAGTAAATGTAATAACATAGTTGATAGTTAACGAGGCTGTGTGAGACTGTCTGATGGTGAGGGATAGTTATGGTGTATAGTGAATGTTGTTGTTGTTATAGTGATGTTTTATGATGTCACCACTAGTCTCGTTGAACCTAATAATGGTTCACTGATGACAAGGCAACATTCTTATAACAAGATATATATACTTCGTTAAACTCAATGCCTCGTTTAATGTAATAGTTGATAGTGTTAAGTCGTATCTCCATCAACACTCGTTAAACGCACTGTCTCGTTTATCCTAATACCGGTTAGTATTAAGTAACTTTTCTTAACTTAAAGTGTAAAGGTGAGAGTCCGATCCCCTCTCTCTCTCTCTCTCTCTCTCTCTCTCTCTAAATTACATACATGGCTTGAGGATTCAGGTGATGCCAGACGTGACTGTGAATTGATGTTCGATTTCACCCTGAGAGAGAGAGAGAGAGAGAGAGAGAGAGAGAGAGAGAGAGAGAGAGAGAGCCCCCCCTCTCACCTGTGTCCTCTCTCTGACTCAAACTGCTTCCTTCACGACACGTTGTTGCCTCGTGGTGATCTTCTTCCTCTATTTCTCTTCCTTTATCTCTTTCTCTTCTTTCTTTTCTCTATTTTCTCATTTCTTTCTATCTCTTATTTATTTATCTTTGTGTTTTTATGTAATTGTAATTTTATCTTGACGATTTTTAATGTTTTTATTTATTATTTATAAATCATCATCTTGAATTATACTTTATTTTCTTACTTATTTATTTGTTTATTGTTTTTTTTTAGTCGTAAGTAAAGTTGAGGATCTAACTGGCTCCACTAACTGTCACAGATACAGTCAGATAGATTCACACGTCACCAGTTAATGTATCGGGACAGTCAGTTAACTGTTGTATATTTTTGGGGGGGAGACTGGCAGTTGCTAGTTTATTGTGCACCCTATGCTTGTTCTGTGGGCTGTAGTGTATAAGAGTTTTTGGTAGGGATAGATAGATCGATAGATAGATAGATAGATAGATAGATGTAGTGAGGGGGAGGTGTTGAGAGGTGTGGTGAGGGGGGTAGTGAGGGGGGGAGGGGGGTTGACCTCAGCAACACGTCCAGCTCTGAGAGGGGGGAGGGGGAGGGGGGAGGGGGGAGGGGGGAGGGGGAACTGTATCAATATTTACGACCTGGCAACTCACCCCTCTCTCTCATACACCGCCACCTGAGTGTGTTATTCTCTCTCTCTCTCTCTCTCTCTCTCTCTCTCTCTCTCTCTCTCTCTCTCTCTCTCTCTCTCTCTCTCGTGTCTTATGTACCGGAAGTGGAGAGAGAGAGAGAGAGAGAGAGAGAGACTAAAGGTAAGGGAGAAGAAGGAAAGAGGGGAATGAAGGAAGGAAGGAAGAGAAAAACGAAAAGGGAGAGAGAAGGAGGAAAAAGAAGGAATTGAAGGAGATAGAGGAAGGAATAAGACACAGGAAAAGTCCCCCTCCTTCCCTCCTTACCTCCTTCCCTCCTTACCTCCTTCCTTCCTTCCCTCCCTCCTAAAGTCGTCAACAACAACACTCTGCTTATGTCTTGATGGGCCTCGAGTTACTGTGTGTGTGTGTGTGTGTGTGCGTGTGCGTGTGCGTGTGTGCGCGTGTGTGTATGTGTGTGCGTGTGCGTGTGTGCGCGTGTGTGTATGTGTGTGCGTGTGCGTGTTCGTGTGTGTGTGTGTCAGCTGGTAAAGAAGGTGTGGTGACGTAACGCTGGCTGGTGAACAAGAATCCTTAGGCACCCACCCACTGTCACCAGCCCACCCCACCGTCACCAGCCCACCCCACCGTCACCAGCCCACCCCACTGTCACCAGCCCACCCCACCGTCACCAGCCCACCCCACCGTCACCAGCCCACCCCACTGTCACCAGCCCACCCCACCGTCACCAGCCCACCCCACTGTCACCAGCCCACCCCACTGTCACCAGCCCACCCCACTGTCACCAGCCCACCCCACCGTCACCAGCTCACCCCACTGTCACCAGCCCACCCCACCGTCACCACCTCACCCCACCGTCACCAGCCCACCCCACCGTCACCAGCTCACCCACCGTCACCAGCCCACCCCACCGTCACCAGTCTGCGTGTGGGGTGATGATGGTGATTATAGTGGTGCATAGTGGTGGTGGTAGTGGTGATGGTGACCTGTTATGGTGTTTATAATTGAGGTGATATAGTAAGGTCCTGCTGTATGGTGTTTGTATAGTGTTCACCATCATATAGACTCACCATATTAAACTACAGTATTACACTATAGCCAAACCTTCTTCATTGCGGATATCACCAACAAGGAATCGATTATCCGCTCCAAGAAACCCCGCATGCGGCAGTAATTTAGCGACTGCGGAAAAAATCACAACTGTATTATCCGCAGGGGTGAGTGAGCGTGAAATAACACTGAGAAATACTTATTTATTTACCCCTGAACACCACACACCTGTACCCCTCAACACCACATACCTGTACCCCTCAACACCACACACCTGTACCCCTCAACACCACACACATGTACCCCTCAACACCACACACCTGTACCCCTCGACACCACACACATGTACCCCTCAACACCACACACCTGTACCCCTCGGCACCACACACCTGTACCCCTCAACACCACACACCTGTACCCCTCAACACCACACACCTGTACCCCTCAACACCACACACCTATACCCCTCAACACCACACACCTGTACCCCTCAACACCACACACCTGTACCTCTCAACACCACACACCTGTACCCCTCAACACCACACACCTGTACCCCTCAACACCACACCTGTCATACTAATTTTGTTTTACCTTTTACCAACAATATTAATGTTTTTGGGAACTTAATACAATACTGTACTGATTGTAACTTCCATTAATTCTGTATTTTGTTCATAAATTACAAAAAATACGTAATGAATACATTCCAAAAGTTCATATAAATAATTCTATATTTCCCAAACTCAAAATTGTTATTGGTATCGTGAATATATTTTTGTGTTTTGTTTTTAATTAAGGTGAGTGTGTGATGTAATCTTTGTTTTGTTATGATGTCAATTATTATCAGATTACAGGTGAATCTGGTCGCGTTAGTAATATATATTTTTGTGAGAGCTTTGATCACTGACTACAAACAGTGTGTGTGTGTGTGTGTGTGTGTGTGTGTGTCTCAGGGGTACGACACTGTAGCACACGCCGGAGATTGATATATTCACTGGGCTAAAAAGAGACGTGAAATTCGCCATATGGCCCACCACCAGGGTTCGAGCCCCACCCAACCTCCACCCCACCCCTACCTTGAGATATGTAGAGACGTATCTAACAGATTCACTTAATGACTCAAAAATACATCCTCAAAGGTTGGCACAGTGTGTATGGCTGAATCGGCTATAAGCTACAACATATAATGGGAAGCGTAAAGATGGCGTCAACACTGCCCTGAGACTCGACCTCAAATGGGGAGACTTTTATTTTTATTTATTTATTTTTGTATTTGTTTTAAAGGTACTTGGGGAATATGTGAGTTAGGGTGGGTGGATGGGGTCAGCTTGAGGGTGTAGACGTTTGACCTTAATGTGGGTGGGTGTGGGTGGGTGTGGGTGGGTGTGTGTGTGGGTGTGTGTGTGTGGGTGGGTGTGTGTGTGTGTGGGTGGGTGTGGGTGGGTGTGTGTGTGTGTGTG
>CAUDMG010001177.1:367500-390000 GCA_958450375.1 Homarus gammarus
TGTTGACTGGGTGTACCTGTTAGTGGTGTTGACTGTTGACTGGATGTACCTGTTAGCCAATCTCTTCATCTTCCTCCTCCTCCTCCTCCTCCTCCTCCTCCTCCTCCTCCTCCTCCTCCTCGATAAACCTCTCAGAATACATATCCTTTTTTCCCTATCACTTTCTTCCTCTCCTCTTCCTCTCACCTGCCTCTCCCCCTCACCTGCCTCTCCCCCTCACCTGCCTTTCCCTCTCACCTGCCTCTCCCCCTCACCTTTCATCAGCCAGGAGGTACTCTGAGTTAATGAAGCCTTACCTAGCTGAGGTAAATCTGCCGCGTGAAGCTTATTATACTCTCCCTGAGCCTCACTCTCCCTCTCCAAACACCACTCACCCGACAGCACCTTCCTGGAGGCCGGGGAGTGAGGGGTGAGAGGTGAGGGAGAGGGAAGGAGTGGTGAGAGGTGAGGGAGAGCGTGAGGGGTGAACAAAGATGTAAAGGATATCCAAGTAGTGGAAGGACACACACACACACACACACACACACACACACACACACACACACACACACACACACACACACACACTGAGGGGAGGTTTGTAGACGGCAGGTGACACCATCCATCGTTACCAATTTGGACGTCTCAGGTGACCTTCAACACCTGTTTCCAGATTCGCAAAAATTCTTAATGTGTGTGTGTGTGTGTGTGTGTGTGTGTGTGTGTGTGTGTAATAACAGTGGTCGTGTGTC
Organism: Homarus gammarus; assembly: GCA_958450375.1. Taxonomy (NCBI): domain Eukaryota; kingdom Metazoa; phylum Arthropoda; class Malacostraca; order Decapoda; family Nephropidae; genus Homarus; species Homarus gammarus. The sequence goes on from CAUDMG010001177.1 coordinate 368,232, forward strand.
AGGAAGGGGTGATAGGGTCGTACCTAGGAGGGGTCGTAACACAGGGTCGTTCTTTTAGCTTGAGATGTGTTGATGTCTCTTAGCTTTTAGGGTTTGATGTATAGTAGTGAGAGAGAGAGAGAGAGAGAGAGAGAGAGAGAGAGAGAGAGAGAGAGAGAGAGAGAGTATGGTGATGGGGGAGAGAAAGTAAAACAAAAGATGCATTTCTTAAATATTTTCCCCTAAAACATGAAAATTATCGCCAGCTCAAGTTGTATGTTAATTATTTCAGCTGAATAAAAAACTGTTTACTGAGAAATAAATTTGTTTCTGGCACTGTCTTTTGGCACCCACCTGACGCCATGTTGTGGTTGGCACTGTGGTAGAGGGTGGTTGTGTGGTTGTTGATTGGTTGGTAGTGTATGGTTGTGTAGTTGAGTGGTTGTTGGTAGTTTGGTTGTTGGTGAGTGGTTGTGTGTATGGTGATAGTGTTGTGGTTGTGGTTGATGGTAATGTAATGGTTATTAGTTGTTGTTGTTGGTATTGTATGGTTGTATGCAGTATGGCTGTGGTGGTGGTTGTGGTAGCCTCCTGTGTTGTGGTGGTTGTGATAGCCGGCTCTGTGGTGGTGGTGGTTGTGGTAGCCGGCTGTGTTGTGGTGGTGTCAGAGAGGGTGACTGTTATAGCGGCACTAGTGATGTAAAGTGCATGAAGCTCGGGGTGTGGGGTGCCAAGTGTGGAGGTGGGCAGGTGGTGGGCAGGTACACCCAGACTGTGCCTGGCTTGTTATTTAGAGGCTCAGGTGGGCGTACGAGGAAGTGGGTGGTGAGACGGCGACAAATATATATATATATATATATAATGCACACACACACACACACACACACACACACACACCACACACACACACACACACACACACACACACACACACAGACACACACACACACACACACACACACACACACACAGACACACACACACACCACACACACACACACACACACACAGACACACTCACCTATCTATAGCAGTGTCAAAGTACAGCAGGTGGCCGGGAGTATAATTAGCTCACCTGCTCAACCTGGCCTTTATGATCCCCTCCATACTCTCCCTCCCCCTCCATACTCTCCCTCCCCCTCCATACTCTCCCTCCCACTCCATACTCTCCCTCCCCCTCCATACTCTCCCTCCCACTCCATACTCTCCCTCCCACTCCATACTCTCCCTCCCCTCCATACTCTCCCTCCCCCTCCATACTCTCCCTCCCCCTCCATACTCTCCCTTCCCCTCCTTACTCTCCCTCCCACTCCATACTCTCCCTCCCCCTCCTTACTCTCCCTCCCCCTCCATACTCTCCCTCCCCCTCCATACTCTCCCTCCCCCTCCTTACTCTCCCTCCCCCTCCATACTCTCCCTCCCCCTCCTTAATCTCCCTCCCCCTCCTTACTCTCCCTCCCCCTCCATACTCTCCCTCCCCCTCCTACTCTCCCTCCCCCTCCTTACTCTCCCTCCCCCTCCTACTCTCCCTCCCCTCCATACTCTCCCTCCCCCTCCTTACTCTCCCTCCCCCTCCATACTCTCCCTCCCCCTCCATACTCTCCCTCCCCCTCCATACTCTCCCTCCCCCTCCTTACTCTCCCTCCCCCTCCATACTCTCCCTTCCCCTCCTTACTCTCCCTCCCACTCCATACTCTCCCTTTCCCTCCATACTCTCCCTCCCCTCCTACTCTCCCTCCCCCTCCTTACTCTCCCTCCCCCTCCATACTCTCCCTCCCACTCCATACTCTCCCTCCCCCTCCATACTCTCCCTCCCCCTCCATACTCTCCCTCCCCCTCCTACTCTCCCTCCCCTCCTTACTCTCCCTCCCACTCCTACTCTCCCTCCCCCTCCTTACTCTCCCTCCCCCTCCATACTCTCCCTCCCCCTCCATACTCTCCCTCCCCTCTCCTCTACCTCTCCCTCCCCCTCCATACTCTCCCTCCCCTCCTTACTCTCCCTCCCCCTCCTTACTCTCCCTCCCCCTCCATACTCTCCCTCCTCCTCCTTACTCTCCCTCCCCCTCCTTACTCTCCCTCCCCCTCCATACTCTCCCTCCCCCTCCTTACTCTCCCTCCCCCTCCTCTACTCTCCCTCCCCTCCATACTCTCCCTCCTCCTCCTACTCTCCCTCCCCCTCCTTACTCTCCCTCCCCCTCCATACTCTCCCTCCCCTCCATAATCTACCACCACCTCCTTACTCTCCCTCCCCCTCCATACTCTCCCTCCCCCTCCATACTCTCCCTCCCCCTCCTTACTCTCCCTCCCCCTCCATACTCTCCCTCCCCCTCCATACTCTCCCTCCCCCTCCTTACTCTCCCTCCCCCTCCATACTCTCCCTCCCCCTCCTTACTCTCCCTCCCCCTCCATACTCTCCCTCCCCCTCCTTACTCTCCCTCCCCCTCCATACTCTCCCTCCCCCTCCTTACTCTCCCTCCCCCTCCTTACTCTCCCTCCCCCTCCTTACTCTCCCTCCCCCTCCATACTCTCCCTCCCCCTCCTTACTCTCCCTCCCCCTCCATACTCTCCCCCCTCCCTACTGCCCCTGACTACACCTCTACCCTACTGGCACGATGCAGCAATCATCTGCCTTGGCACTGGTGGCACCTGGACACATATGGTGCCTTCCGTGTGTGTGTGTGTGTGAGCTCAACCACAGTGTCACCACATACTGAAGGGGGGTGAGGAATAGTGTGATTGAATGACTCTCTCTCTCTCTCTCTCTTTCTCTCTCTCTCTCTCTCTCTCTCTCGTCAGGTATTCAGACGCCATTAACAGTTTGGGATCAGTTTTGGAGGGAAAACTCCTCCGGGGCGCCGCGAGTCAGTGTCTGTTAACATTGTCTGTGTCGCGGCTGTCTGTTGGCCTGTGCTGTCTTGAGAGGATGGCTGTTGGCTGTCTGTATTGAAGGGAAAGAGCGGCGGTTATATGCTCTTACTGGCTGAGAGGTAAAGGAAGAATAAGAGGAGAAGGAAATATTGGAGGAGGACGAAGAGGCTGAGGCAGCAGTGGAGGAGTAGCCCTCAAGGACCACCTCAAGAGCCTGACTATTGTCCCACCTCCTCCTCCACACTTACCTCTCCTCCCTCTTCCTCCCATGGTCTTCCTCTTCACATATTCTCTACGTTCATTCCTATACCATAACCCCCTAGAGCACCACATGTGTTCTGTATCAATTGACCCATATGTGTATCTCTTAATATTTACTTACAAGATACATATGTGTTACTGGTAATATATACATACACACGGAAGATACTTATGTGTTATTTAATGCATACTGAAGGAGGTGTTAGTGGTGGTGGAAGTAGTGGTGTCAGCGGTAGTGGGAAGTAGTGGTGTCAGCGGTAGTGGGAAGTAGTGGTGTCAGTGGTAGTGGGAAGTAATGGTGTCAGCGGTGGTGGGAAGTAATGGTGTCAGCGGTAGTGGGAAGTAGTGGTGTCAGCGGTAGTGGGAAGTAGTGGTGTCAGCGGTAGTGGGAAGTAATGGTGTCAGCGGTGGTGGCAGAGAGTCACTTGAGGTTCTTGTTACCTGAATATTGACTTTGTATTGTGTGGATATCTTGACTCCCTGTCGACCCTCATATAGCGAACCGGAAGTTGTTTTACACACACACACACACACACACACACACACACACACACACACACACACACACACACACACACACACAGCCTCTCTCATTCATGTTTTATTCAATTGTATGTCATTCTCTCTCTCTCTCTTCCTTCATTTATTATTCCACCCCTTCATCCTCTTTCTTACGCCTTTCATTTATTCATCTCTGTCCTTCTCCCTTTCAGATTCCGTCCTCTCTCTCTCTCTCTCTCTCTCTCTCTCTCTCTCTCTCTCTCTCTCTCTCTCTGGCCGCGTCGTCGAAAAATTGACTCACTTCACGGCGAGTGTTTCTGGCCACCTGGTGCAGTCTGGACCAGTGACTTGGCCTAACTTTACCTAACATGGCCTAACTTAACCTAACAGTAGCCTGACTTCTTTACTAGGCCTAAGTTAGCCTTACATAGCCTAACTTAGCTAACCTAACCTAGCTCCATCTTTAAAGGGACAATTCACAGCCCCTTAATTCCACAAATATCGCCTTAACGTTTTTCCAGAGTTGTTTTTAGAGCGCTTGTGTGTGTGTGTGTGTGTGTGTGTGTGTGTAAGTTGAGGTCATGAACACACACACACACACACACAGGTAGGATCATCTTCCTCGGCAGGTGATGAAGAAGTTAAGTAAGCCAACAGGTGTACTAATTGCCAAGGCGAGTGATGAAAGCGTTGGACAGGTGCGGTGTTACCTTTACCTGCGAAGTCTCTATCTATGTATCTATCTATCTATCTATCTATCTATCCATCTATCTATCTATCTATCTATCTATCTATCTATCTATCTATCTATCCATCTATCTATCTATCTCAATCAATCTCATTCTATCTATTAACTCAACTATACATATTCTCTACTAAACTGTATCCAATAACACATGTGTAATTATATATCACCTGTATTATGTATTCAATTATGTATCTTTTACTATGAATTAATTGACGTTTTTATTTTATTTTTTCTCTTTACAGGTGAGTTGATTGATAGGGAGTGGCGAGGGAGTGATGGGCAGGTAAGTGAAGGTTTGTGTCTTGATAGGGGGGTGGGGGGGAGAGAGAGAGAGAGAGAGAGAGAAGGAGAGAAGAAACTAATGGTAAATACTCTCTCTCTCTCTCTCTCTCTCTCTCTCTCTCTCTCTCTCTCTCTCTCTCTCTCTCTCTCTCTCTCTCTCTCTCTCTCTCACGGTAAAAGTTACTCTCAAAGATTTTAACAGTTTAAGAAGTCATTTTGGTCCATAAATTAACGTCATTCACTCAAGACTTAATTAACATATAAATTAAGTGATTGGCGCCAGAGTTCTCCAGAATGGTTCACCTGAGACAGTGTGGCCAGGTGGACGCAACAGGTGTGGCATTTGGACAGGTGTTAGAGGTAGATCACAGGTGTAGCATTTATAAATTCTACAAAATGATCCACCTTCTGTAGAAAGACTTGTAGACCTGTAGAGAATTAAATCCTTGTTTTGGTTATCGAATTTATGAGGATTTGATGAATGCTAAATGAGATACAATGTTGTTTTGTTATATTTTTCAATGTTTACTTTCTGGCCCTCTGGTGACCGAATTGTGAACTGTGTTTGTATTTTAGACTCACGGAAGACAAAAGTTTGGAGTCTGGATACGACCTAAACTATTATGTCTCTCCACTCCTCATTTACCTTCTCTTCTTCCCTTCCCTCCTTTCCCTCCTTCACTTCTTTCCCTCCTTTCCCTCCTTCACTTCTCTCCCCCTCCTCTCCCTTCCCTCCTACACACACACACACTTGTCTCGGTGCCAGAATTCTCAACCGTATGTCAAATCACGGAAGTAGAACAACACACACACACACACACACACACACACACACACACACACACACACACACACACACACACACACACACACACACCGAATGACAAATGAGTTTTCGTGTCTTGGAATTCCAACTAAAAAAATATATTTGCTATGAAGTAAATTTTTCTTAGGAAACTATATACGTCTTCCAAATTATATATATTTTTGAAGTATATTTATTTTATCTGTAACTTTTGGGTCTGCATACAACTTTGGGATGTGACTGATGCTGTTGTTGTCTTAGGGGGGATGTCTTAGGTGTTGCTTGAGGCAGTCAGTTTTTGGTTCACTTAGTTTAAAAGTATAATATTTCATAGTTTTTATTTTTGTTCGATTAATATGGTACCTTTATATATTTTCTCAATGGTGAATATATTACTACTACTACTACTACTACTACTACTACTACTACTACTACTACTTCGATATTGTTTCCCTGTTTGCCACACTGTCCAGCAACCACCACCACCACCACCACCACCACCACCACCAATTCCAAATACAATTCTACCACCACCATTGTCACACCTATTCCCATCACCACCACAACCACCACCACAACCACCACCACAACAACCAGCATGTATAGATAGGGGTGGTGGTAGTTGTGGTAGGCGCCGTGCTCTGGCTAGACACTGGTAGGGTGCGACACATAACGTGAGATCCAGAGACTAGCAGAGTATCCCCTTTAATGAGAGGGCCGTGGGAGGGTGGGGGGGGGGGGGGGGGGGCAGTCCACGAGTCGCTCAGCTTGCAAGCCACACACTCTCTCCCAGCCCCCTCATCCCCTAGCCCCCTCAGCCCTCAGCCTCTAGCCCCCTCAGCCCCCAGCCACCAGCCCTTACAGTCACCTCCTCCTGTAATAAGTTTCCTCTTAATTACGCTAACGGTGAGTCTTGGTTCATTATCGACGCCATTTTGTGCCGTAAATCACGTGATCAAGGTAGATATCAAACACACACACACACACACACACACACACACACACACACACACACACCAAGTGGTTGTAGAGTCTCGGTATAATATCGACGCCATCTTTACCTGGATACCGTGTTCCAGGTGAGCGTCAAGACTCTTAATTATCAGAACATCGTGTGTGTGTGTGTGTGTGTGTGTGTGTGTGTGTGTGAGGAAGATCTACAAGACGCGGGTGTAATGGGCAAGACGGTTGAGCTCTTACCGAGATAGAGGCAGTGGAGACGACCAGTGAGAGCTAGGGTGTGTATCACTCACTCTGTCACTCTACATCGATCACTGGAGGGTGAGGGAGGGTGAGGGAGAGGGAGGGTGAGGGAGGGTGAGTGTGAGGGAGAGGGAGGGTGAGGGAGGGTGAGGGTGAGGGAGGGTGAGTGTGAGGGAGGGTGAGTGTGAGGGAGAGGGAGGGTGAGGGAGGGTGAGGGTGAGTGAGGGAGAGGGGGTAGGGAGATACATACATACACTCACACAGAGATACGAAGAAATACGATATTCTGTTTTATAGTGTGGGAAAATGAGACCCTCCCTCCCTCACCCTTCCCCCTCTCCTCCTCCCTACCTACCTATAGGTCAGAGGTCATTGGCAGATGTGAGCTAGTCTGGTGAGTGAGGTTGTGTCGAGGTGAGGAACGCCCCCACCCCCCCCCCTCCTCCCCCACCCCTCCTAGCCTCAGGTATGCATATTTCAGGTAGACTCATCTCAAAGTCTCTTCCTCGTACAGGTAAATGTGGTGAGAATGTTCCTAGGTGTGTTAATGTTCCAGTAAGTTGGTTTAAGAACGATGCTTAATGTTAAGTAGTGAAGATGTTGTTGTTATTGTTTTTGTTATAATTGTTATTGTTTTTGTTGTTATTTTTTATTATTGTCATTATTATTATTATTATTATTATTGCAAGAATAATAATAATAAAGTACTTGTAACTGCATCAGCTAGCTCAATGAATGCCTAACCTGCCACCCTCATCCATTACTGAGAGACATACACAAAAACAAATGGTGTTTACAATATAAGAGGAAGAGTTTAATCCACCCTGATCCATGCTAATCCATCCAGATCCATGTTAATCCACCTGACCCTTCCTGGCAACGTTGACCTAATCACAGTACCAAATACACCACCGATTATTTATTGTTCGTTATAAAAAAAAAGTAATAATTCTCGCTCAAAAATTTTCCTCGATTTCCTTATTATTATTATTATTATTATTATTATTATTATTATTATTATTATTATTATTATTATTATTATTATTATTATTATTATTATTATTATTATTATTCCTTTACCTACGTGACACTTTAAAGGTGTCTCCATACTCAACAGTTTGGCGACGAGGGAACCAACCTAAAATAGATAGATAGATAGATAGATAGATAGAAAAACACATCACATGTCACTTAGTATTCATCACCTCTCGTTCACATTCCATACAGAGGAACATGACCTTTACTCTCAATATTTCATCCCTCTGGTCAGGTGTTGGCAGGTGAGGGTAGGGCAAGGTGTTGGCAGGTGAGGGTAGGGCAAGGTGTTGGCAGGTGAGGGTAGGGCTAGGTGTTGGCAGGTGAGGGTAGGGCAAGGTGTTGGCAGGTGAGGGTAGGGCAAGGTGTTAGCAGGTGAGGGTAGGGCTAGGTGTTGGCAGGTGAGGGTAGGGCAAGGTGTTGGCAGGTGAGGGTAGGGCTAGGTGTTGGCAGGTGAGGGTAGGGCAAGGTGTTAGCAGGTGAGGGTAGGGCTAGGTGTTGGCAGGTGAGGGTAGGGCAAGGTGTTGGCAGGTGAGGGTAGGGCAAGGTGTTAGCAGGTGAGGGTAGGGCTAGGTGTTGGCAGGTGAGGGTAGGGCAAGGTGTTGGCAGGTGAGGGTAGGGCAAGGTGTTGGCAGGTGAGGGTAGGGCTAGGTGTTGGCAGGTGAGGGTAGGGCAAGGTGTTGGCAGGTGAGGGTAGGGCTAGGGGGTAGGTTAGTGGTGTTAATTGGTGTAGAGAGGTGTATGTATGTATGTATGTGTGAGCACGTGTGTGTGTGTGTGTTGACTCAGGCACTCGAGGTAAAAGCCTGGCGGGAAACTCTAAACAAAGAGTTCGTTTTGTGACAGTCCTTTTGTTGTTGTGTATCAGCTGACTGTCTGACACTATCGACTGCTGACACTACCGACTGCTGACACTACCGACTGCTGACTGGCTGACTCCCTCTACCAGCTGACTGATTATAACCAAAAGCAACAGACAAGCTCAAGCATCGTCAACCAATCAGATCCTATTAATAAAACAAACTCTTGACACATTCGACCAATCAGAGTTCCGTAATGGGTAGCAAACTCGCTGACAGTCAACCAATCAGATCTTATTAATGGAACAAACTCAACAGGCATCCAGCCAATGGGGAGAACCTCGAACTCAGTCAACACCGGGGTTTAATGACCAATCAGAATGCAGGATACATCTCCCTTTAGAGGACGTGTGGAGAGATTGGTACATAGGTTGATTGATGGAGAGAGAGAGAGAGAGGGAGAGAGAGAGAGAGAGAGAGAGAGAGAGAGGGAGAGAGGGAGAGAGAAGGGATGAGGTAGGGAAAACTTTTGTCCGTATAAAGGTGAAGATGTCATTAGCATAGTCTACCTCCCACACCTGTAGTTGAGTGACCTCTTGAGTGCCCGCCCACACCTGTAGTTGAGTGACCTCTTGAGTGCCCGCCCACACCTGTAGTTGAGTGACCTCTTGAGTGCCCTCCCACACCTGTAGTTGAATGACCTCTTGAGTGCCCGCCCACACCTGTAAATGATTGTCCAGGGTGCTCGCTTTACCTGTTATGAGTTACGTAAGCTGTATGTACTGCCAGAGTTAATTTACACCGCCACTCACAACCTTATCAGTAAAGAAATAAGCTTATCTTTGTTGTATAAGCTTTACACCGCCACTCACAACCTAATCAGTAAAGAAATAAGCTTACCTTTGTTGTATAAGCTTTACACCGCCACTCACAACCTAATCAGTAAAGAAATAAGCTTACCTTTGTTGTATAAGCTTTACACCGCCACTCACAACCTTATAAGTAAAGAAATAAGCTTATCTTGTTGTATAAGCTTTACACCGCCACTCACAACCTTATCAGTAAAGAAATAAGCTTATCTTTGTTATATAAGCTTTAAACTACACAGTGATGGACGCTTGGTCAACACAATGGCCTCACTGTAATTGACTTAAGCCGCGATATGAAATTATAATGTGATTTAAGGCTCGTGTGTTTAACCTAACTTGACTTAGCGTAACTTGGCCTGATATTGTGTCTAACCTAACCCTAATAACCTAACCTAACCCTAATAACCTAATCTAACCCTAATAACCTAATCTAACCTAACGTGATACAAAGATTATCTCTCTCGTGTTAGTGGTAGCTGGTAATGTGTGTGTGTGTGTGTGTGTGTGTCGTGAATATCAAAGAAAAAGTAAAATAATGAAAGAAAACGATAAAAAAAACAGTAGAAATATTAATAAAAAAAAAGTTAACACCATCTCGACGAAACAAAAGCAAGGATAGACTTTTTTTTTTTAATCAGACCTTCCCATAATTAAATACAGGTACGGCAGGTAGAGCGGCCTCCTTATAACACCTGATTAGGGATTAATTAGCTTACACCTGAGAGGGATGTTATAATGATTGATTAAGGCAGGTGAGGGAAGTGATAGAGTAGAGAGAGGGGAGAAAAACGCCATTATTTTTTGTTGTTGTGCTGGACGCCATGTTGGAGGGAGGGGGTTAAATTTATTTTATTATTATTATTATTATTATTATTATTATTATTATTATTATTATTATTATTATTATTATTATTATTATTATTATTATTATTATTATTATTATTATTATTGTATTTCCTGTTCATTACTATATACCTGTAACAGCGTAGGAAGGTGAATGAGTCGTCAGTCATCCTGGGGTTTAATATAATATCCTCATTTTGACGTGACATTCATTACCTGTGGCAGTCCTGGGGAAAAAAATTATTAATGAGATATAGTTTTGTGTGTGTGTGTGTGTGTGTGTGTGTGTGTCTTCAAGGGTTTAATTGGTTCTCGATTACCAATAAGACTCAAGTCGTATTAAGGGTTTTATTGTGTTGGCTATTAGACCTGTGCCCATTACCATTAGCCCACCAGTTGTAATGGTTCAGGTTAGGACCCATTAGAACTAGGACCCATAAGAACTAGAACCCATTAGAACTACGACTCATTTACCACCAGGTGACCCCCTTATAAGGATGCCCCTTGACCAGCACTAACAAGGCCTGACTGGGAGGTGTTAGTGTAGCCCTTCCACTTGACCCTCCACTCCACCTGGTGACATTGGCATCTTAAGTGTGTGTGTGTGTGTGTGTGTGTGTGTTGGAGTACCACACGTGTCGTATCATTGGTCGTTCAGCTGGCAGGACAACTTGAGATACTATGAATCATTCACCTCTTGAAGACTCATCCACTTGCAACACACACTAACAACACACACTTACTTACAACACACTTACAACATACACCTCATTACAACACATACACTTACTACACTCCGCTTACAACACACACTTACTTACAACACACACTTACAACACACACTTACAACACACACTTACTTACAACACACACTTACTACACTCCGCTTACAACACACACTTACAACACACACTTACAACACACACTTACTTACAACACACACTTACTACACTCCGCTTACAACACACACTTACAACACACACTTACAACACACACTTACTTACAACACACACTTACAACACACACTTACAACACACACTTACTTACAACACACACTTACAACACACACTTACTTACAACACACACTTACAACACACACTTACAACACACACTTACTTACAACACACACTTATAACCCACAACCCACTCTTAAGATACAACCAACTTAAGTGTCTTGTGAGGGTAACAGATGGGCTAAGATCAAACATTCACCAACAGATGTTAATAAATGTTGACAGATGTTGAGGGAAACGTAGGTGATAGTGTAGATGTCTAGGAGATGTTGACAGGTGTTGAGTAAGACATCAGGTTATCAGTGCAGGTGTGTTGTCAGGTATTTGGGAAGTAATTAATTAACTTTCGTGTTGACAGTCTTAGGGAGATGTTATTGTTTCTCGTGTGTGTGTGTGTGTGTGTTTTCCAGGGAGTCGACAAGGGCCTCAGGGAACGTAACTGGTGTACTAGAGGCGCCCTTGTGATCACCAGGCCATAGGGAACACCACTCACCCTAACTTGTTTATAAGTCAATTGTCCACAAGTTTTGGATTCTGTAGGACTAGGTGTGGGGCCACTGTAGGCTATGTTGGGTGTAGCGGTCACTGTAGTTAGGTGTAGTGACTGTAGCCTAGTACAGGACGCAGGTAAAGCGACGTATATACAGATAGAACAATTACAGATACAGCAATACATGCACAAATACAGAGACAGGTACATAACAATTACAGGCACCGCTACAGCAATACAGTTTAACACAATTCAATTTACGTGGAAGAGAGAGCGAATAGTTATGTCGCCAGTCAGTTTAACATAATGCAAATAACAGTACAGTACAAGGCTCAGTAAGTCAGTCAGTTTGTTCTACACAGTTTAACACACAACAGTTTATCTACAGCTGCTCTTGTCAGAATGATTTTGGAACGTGATCGGAAAACTGTAATTGTGGAAAGAATTACAGATACAGGTTGATAGATAATTGGTTATTGACATAAGTTCTGAGGATCAACGGTACAGCTCTGTAGGTACATAAGCAGGCACAGTACATAGGCTGTAGAATGAAGGTTGTTTATGAAGCATTAGTACTATAGTCTGGTTCAACGGTACAGATCTACAGGTACAGAGGTTACATAATGAGCTGCGTATATGATGTTTATTATACACATTCGTTACTGCCTATTCTTTTGGCTCATTAAATTTTGTTCTATTTGAGGGTAATATTCAGGAGTTATGGCCAATTTAGTTTGAAAGAATTAGTGGTGAATTTTTTTTTTTTACATTGGAGATATTTTGATTGTCTGTATCTCTGTAAATATTAGTAGTATAATGATAAAACTTGGTGTGTATGTTTGTTATGGTGAGTTTTAGTGCTTCATAAAATTTGGTGTTAATTGTAAATGTTGATCAAGAGTTATGTTTGTTTAGGTTTTATCAGCCGTGTGTGTGTGTGTGTGTGTGTGTGTGTGTGTGTGTGTGTGTGTGTGTGTGTGTGTGTGTGTGTGTGTGTGTTAGTCCTTATGTTATTCAATCTTTTGTAAATCTTGGAGAAAACTTGTCTAACATTTGGATGAAATTCGTGTAAAAACTCGTGTAAATTATGTAAATTTTTCATAAACATTAGAAAATATTGCTTACATTTCGATTTAAATTTGTATAAAACTCGTAAAACCAATGTAAACATTGCAAAGTCCTGTAAAACACACACCAACATGTAAAAAAAATGACTTCAAATTTACACACACATGAATAATTTACAAACCGTGTAAAAGAATTGTGAAAAAAAGATGCAAACGTAAATAACAAAACGTAAATAGAAATGGCTTTTAAAATTCCTTTGACTGTTGCGTTAAAAGATAAACGGAGGGGTGAAAAAACACTATTGGTAGGACAGAAGCTTTGCGTTAACAGAGCCATCTACGTCACGGCGTTAACAGAGCCATCTACGTCACGGCGTTAACAGAACCATCTACGTCACGGCGTTAACAGAACCATCTACGTCACGGCGTTAACAGAACCATCTACGTCACGGCGTTAACAGAGCCATCTACGTCACGGCGTTAACAGAACCATCTACGTCACGGCATTAACAGAGCCATCTACGTCACGGCGTTAACAGAACCATCTACGTCACGGCGTTAACAGAGCCATCTACGTCACGGCATTAACAGAGCCATCTACGTCACGGCATTAACAGAGCCATCTATGTCACGGCATTAACAGAGCCATCTACGTCACGGCATTAACAGAGCCATCTATGTCACGGCATTAACAGAGCCATCTATGTCACTGCATTAACAGAGCCTCGGTGTGGTGGTTTAATTCCAATGCAAATTTATGTCAGGTAATTTCCCGCTACTCTGTGAGGGAATTTTTTTTTTCTCTTCTCGTTGGTGTTAGTTTTACTTTGGGTTATTTTATTTGTATTCTTATGATCTTTGTGTTTTTAGTTGGAGTTGTTGTTTTAATTGTTTTATTTGTTTTGTTGTTTTGTTTTTGTTAGTTTATTATTATTATTATTATTATTATTATTATTATTGTTGTTGTTGTTGTTGTTGTTGTTGTTGTTGTTGTTGTTGTTGTTGTTGTTCCTGTAATAAACAATGGGAGGAGAGAAAGAAATAAAGGAGGGAAGGATAGGGAGAGAGCGATAAATGAGTGAAGGAGGGGAAAGAGGGAGATAAAGGAGGGAGGGAAGGAGAGAAGGAAAGAGGAAAGAGGGACTTAAAGAGGGGGGGGAGAGAAGGAGGCTAAGATAATTATGGTAGAAAGATCAAAGGTTCACTGACACGTGTGTGTGTGTGTGTGTGTGTGTGTGTGTGTGTGTGTGTGTGTGTGTGTGTGTGTGTGTGTGTGTGTGTGTGTGTGTGTGTGTGTGTGTGTGTGTGTGTGCTTCTGGAGTGGTTGTGGTTAAAACAAACTAACATAATCTTTCCTCTTGTAACCTAACCTAACCTAACCTAACCTAACCAACCAAAGAGAAGAAGAAAGTCGCGGCAAGAGACATATCAGTAAAAAAAAGTTAAAAAAACAAGAACAATTAAAAGAAAAAAGAAAACCCCCCAGGTATTTGGTCGATTAATTTGGCCAAACTTTGCCCAGGTAACGGGGGCCATCGTCGGGCCATCGGCGGGCCTAGTAGGTACTGGACGTTCCCATTGCTTCTTCTAATTCTCTTTTTATCTGAATTTATTTGTGTAAGTACAGTAAAAAAAATCCCAATATTACAGTAGTGGTTTGGGATAGATAGTTTGGGATAGATGGATAGATGGATAGATGGATAGATAGATGCTGGGAACTGTGTGTGTGTGTGTGTGTGTGTGTGTGTGTGTGTGTGTGTGTGTGTGTGTGTGTGTTTCTCTCAATAAACATAACAAACATACATAATAGGCGGGTGTAGGTAGGGAGGGGGAGTAGTTAGGCAGGTTAGGGGGGGGGGTAGGTAGGCAAGTTAGGGGGGTAGGTAGGTAGGTCCTTAACACACACTGGCACTCAACACCACTGAATCCAGACCTCTAAGTGTTTAAGGAGGCGGAAAAAGGACCCTTATAAATGTGAAAAGTTCGTATTTTTCCCTTATTAGTGCACCAAACACCATTGAATGTTGGCATTTTTAAAGGACTCAAACACCACTGAATTATGGTATTTTTAAAGGATTCAAACCCACTGAATTACGGTATTTTTAAAGGATTCAAACACCACTGAATTATGGTATTTTTAAAGGATTCAAACCCACTGAATTATGGTATTTTTAAAGGACTCAAACACCACTGAATTTTTGGTTGATCCTCCGTTGGTTCAGGGGGGGGGGGTGTAGTGTCCTGGTGTTGTTGTTGACCTAAGTAATTGTTCTCAGAATATGTATATGTATAACCCAACACTAGGCTCCTGTGTACGTGTGCGTAGGTGTGTGTAGGTGTGTGTAGGTGTGTGTAGGTGTGTACATGGGTCTGTCTATCTATCTATCTTCATCCTTCCCATCCACTATCCGTCCTGTATTCAGTCTTCTATCCATCTAGGTGTCTATCCGCCACCATACTCTCTCTCTCTCTCTCTCTCTCTCTCTCTTCCACCCTCCAATACTGTCTCTCCTCTTCTTCCTCCTCTTCCTCCTCCTCTTCTTCCTCCTCTTCCTCCTCCTCTTCTTCCTCCTCTTCCTCCTCCTTTCTTCCCACTGGCAGAGAAAAAAGTTGTTTACATGGTGACAATATCGAGGACCTCACGTTACCATATCGACAGCCCTCCTTCCTTCCCCCTCATCTTCCCCCTCATCTTCCCCCTCATCTTCCCCCCTTTCCTCTCCCCTCTCCACACTCACCCAATATGTAAATTTCCTCCATTGTCCCTCATAAACGGATCTTGTTGAGTTATTGATATGCTGAAGGATAGATTGGTGTTCCACTTGGCCTAACCTAACCTAACCTAACCTAACCGAACCTAACCTAACTTGTCCTCACTATAGGATCACTTATAGGCACCCCCAGTATAGGATCCGTGTTATAGGACCCCCGTTATAGGACCCCCCCCACTCCCTGCTATAGACGGCCGCTGGGGCAGGATCAGTCACAGCCGCCGCTCTCAGGTGGTCGTCTTTAGTAATACCTGGGAAAAAGGTCAGAGGGTTACGCCCACCTCACCTGCCTGTACACCTGTTGCGTCTGTTAACTTAATGTGTGTACACCTGTTGCGTCTGTTAACTTAATGTGTGTACACCTGTTGTGTCTGTTATCTTAATGTGTGTACACATGTTATGTCTGTTAACCTTTATATCCATCTGTTGTCGGTGTTAACGAGTCCATACCTATATACCTGTTGCACATGTCGACCTCGCTATAACACCTGCTGCACATGTCGACCTCGCTATTACACCTGTTGCACACAAGTCGACCTCGCTATTACACCTGCTGCACATGTCGACCTCGCTATTACACCTGTTGCACACAAGTCGACCTCGCTATTACACCTGTTGCACACAAGTCGACCTCGCTATTACACCTGTTGCACATTTCGACCTCATTATAACACCTGTAGCACTTGTCGACCTCGTTATAACACCTGTTGCACACATGTCGACCTCGTTATTACACCTGTTGCACACATGTCGACCTCGTTATTACACCTGTTGCACAAGTCAACCTCACTACTGTTGCATATATTGATATCTGTTGCAAGGGATTTCATACTACATACTGATACATTGCAATACACTGACTATACATTGCAATACACTGACTATACATTGCAATACACTGACCATACATTGCAATACACTGACCACACATTGCAATACACTGATTATACATTGCAATACACTGACCATACATTGCAATACACTGACTATACATTGCAATACACTGACTATACGTTGCAATATACGTATCTGACTCACTGCAACTCTCTAGTAGTCAGTGTTTCTATTGTTTATCTATTGTTTATCTTTATTAGTCAGTGTTTCTACTCCATCATCTTTTGTTTGTTTATCAGAGCTGTTGTTGTTTACTTACGAATTAATCAAACATGGCGCCGAGTCTCGCTTTTTTCATACAATAATTTCAGATCATATTAACCGTTTATGTTATTGTTAAAAGTATCTATTTCTTTTGTTTTATTGTTTATTTGTTTGTTGTTGTTAAATGCTAATGGTACGTAGTTGTTGAAGGATTATCTGAAGAATAGGTAACTCAGTTTATTTCACTTGATTAAACCCCTTAATGTTAACCTAACCTAACCTAACCTAACCTAACCTAACCTAACCTAACCACTAGAAGTATTTTTCCCTCCATGTATATTTTAATTGTATTATTTATTGGGGTCAGTAATCTCGCTGTATAGTGTATAAGTTGACATTCTCTCTCTCTCTCTCTCTCTCTCTCTCTCTCTCTCTCTCTCTCTCTCTCTTTCTCTCTGTTTATTTCCTATTTCTGCTTACTTTTAATCCTTGTATTTATCCCTTCCTTCCTTCCTTCCTTTCTTTCTTCCTTCCTTCCTTCCTTCCTTCCTCTAAATAAATGACTCTTCCACCACGGGCAAATATTCGCCACTTATTATTGAGTGAAAGAGAAAGTTTGCTGCGTTTGAACATGTCTGTGTGTGTTGGAGTGTGTTGGAGTGTGTTGGTGTGTGTTGGAGTGTGTTGGAGTGTGTTAGAGGGAATATTGGTGGCGCTGAGAGTAATGGGATGAGGTGGTGAGGGAGGGGGAGGGAAGGAGAGAGGAAGGGATGGTAGGAGGGATGAGAGAGCGAGGAGGAAGGAAAGAGAGAAGGAGGGAAGGATGGAGGAGAGAGAGAGAGAGAGAGAGAGAGAGAGAGAGAGAGAGAGAGAGAGAGAGAGACTACTATACTCTCTCTCATAGAACTAAAACTAATTAAGTTGTCATCGTTGAGAAATATAAACGTAGTGATGACCTCTGACCTTCCCTCCCTCCCTCCCTCCCTCCATCATAGGTCACCGTCACCCCTAGGGGATCGAACCGGGGCCCCATAATACTGTGAAAAGATAAAGACATAACTAGAAAAGGGTTTAATGACCAGACTCAGGTGATCTCCAACAGGTAAAAGGTGAATTGTAATTATCATATAGTATTAATGTCACCTGGCGGGTAAGGGTCAGCCGAGGGGCAGGTGAGAAGCGTGTAGTTATGATATAAACACTGATAATAATGATAACTGATAAGATAATAATGATAACTAATAAGATAATAACAACTCGTGATAACTAATAGTGAATAATAATAACTTCGATAATAATAAGAATAAGAATGGTAAAAATAATAATTTTAATGATAATTCTGATAATTGGTGTATATTAATAACTGTTGTATTACTTTAATAACTAAGTATGTAATCAAAAATCGAGCATAATTATAGTATTACCAATATTAATTAAATAATAACAGCAGCAATGACAATAATATTAATAATGGCACCTGATTGGTCATCCGCCAGCTAACACTTACACCTGATTGGTTCAAGATAGTGTTACCATACCAATGTCATCAATATAACTCCCCACATTCACACCTGATTGGTTCAAGACGCAGCGTTACCATATGGACGTCATCAAAATAACCCCGCACGTTGCCTCTGAATTACTCGACTCAGAAAAGGAAATTTAATCGGCAGAATGAGGCCGACGATCGACCCCGAAACGACGTCGAGTTTAGGCAAGTTGAGGAAGTGTTGGGGGGGGGGGGGTTGATGGTGACTAGGATGACTGTTTGGCCTCCCAGGTATTGGCCAAGTGAAGTTTGGTCATTAGTGTGTGTGTGTGTGTGTGTGTGTAAGAATATTAGTGACACACACACACACACACACACACACACACACACACACACACACACACACACACACACACACTAAAAGTATACATTTATCACCCAAACAGAAGAAAATTAGCCACTTTAGTAATTAATACCCCAGGTAGAATTAAATATCATATAATTACAATATCAACTTCTAAACCCCTGACAAGAAAACAATTCATCCCGTCACTCACTAACATCATTGTGAGTGACAGGAGTGACATAACCAGAGCTTAAACAAATACACAAACAAACAAAGAATTACCAAACATAATAATTTTTTTCCGGCATTTAAAATTATGATGAGAAAAAATGGTGAATGTGGCAGCTGATAACCTCTCTCTCTCTCTCTCTCTCTCTCTCTCTCTCTCTCTCTCTCTGTGGTCAAGGTAAGTCCGGAGAGGGGAGAGAATGTAGAAGGGAGGAGGAGGAGGGATGGAATGGGTGTGAGAAGAAGAGCATAGTGGAAGGGAAGTGAAGGAACAGAAAGAGAAAAGGGGGAGAGAAGGAGTTGAGGATAAAGGGAACGGAAAAGAGGTAACGGAAGGAGGAAAGGAACAAGAGGGGGAATGGTAAGAGGAGGGAGAGAAGAGAGGAGAGGAAGGGAAGAGGGAGATGGGAAGACGAAGATTAGGAAGGAAGAGAAGAGAGGTAATGAATGGTTAATCATCAGTGGAACAGAAGGCTCTCCCTGGCCCCGCCCACTAAACTCAGCCAACCAATCACACTGCACGGAGTCGACACGCCCCCACTCAGTTTTAATCCCCTCTATGACACGCCCGCCCTAAAATGTCGATGAATTTACCAAGTTTTCGTCTCCGGGAATACAAGTTTGGTCCAGGTAATTTTCTTTCATGATTACACTGGCCTTCAGTCACGGGCCGAATGTTAAAAGTGTCGTAAAAGTGAACAGCAGAGGAGGAAGGACTCGCTGTTTTTATTTACATTGTTGTCGGAGGAGGCGGGGCATGTCGGAGGGGGCGGGGCATGTCGGAGGAGGCGGGGCTTGTCGGAGGAGGCGGGGCTTGTTGGAGGAGGCGGAGCTTGTTCGAGGAGGCGGGGCTTGTCGGAGGAGGCGGGGCTTGTCGGAGGAGGCGGGGTTTGTTGGAGGAGGCGGGGCTTGTTGGAGGAGGCGGGGCTTGTTGGAGGAGGCTGGGCTTGTTGGAGGAGGCGGGGCTTGTTGGAGGAGGCGGGGCTTGTTGGAGGAGGCGGGTCTTGTTGGAGGAGGGGGGTTTGTTGGAGGGGGCTGAGCTTGTAGTTGGTGGAGATTGTTGGAATGGGCTGAGTGAAGGGGCTATCATGGTACTCCTCCCCCCACACTTGACGTTAACACAGATTTATAAAGCAGACTGAGTGGGCTGGCGCTTAGCTCGTGGTAAGTCAGCCTCCAATTATCAACACACACCAGAGAGTCTGACACGTATATGAGGCCTCTAGTGCTGATATAGCGAATGTGGTATAAAAAGTAATTAAAAATTAAATTTACCCATTCGTAATTATAACAATGCACACACACACACACACACACACACACACACACACGGTATCCTTGGAGTTTTCATCACGTTTATTATTACTTACATACTTACTTACTTACTTACATACTTACTTACTTACTTACTTACACTCATATAAAGTGGACTATAGAATATACTCTTAACACACTACAAAATATACAGAAATTTCTCCCAAGACCAAATTTACAGACATATTATTCTCGTTTGTTTGTTTGTTTGTTGTTGTCCCCGTTTTATTGTCTTCGTGTTTTGTTTTGCTGTGTTTGTTTGTGTTGTTTTTTGTATCCAGTCATTGTTTATTTGTTTGTCCTTGTTTGTTTTTTATTTTATGTGGTGGTGGTGGTAGTTGTGGTGGTGGTGGTAGTTGTGGTGGTGGTGGTGATAGTTGTGATGGTGGTGGTAGTTGTGGTGGTGGTAGTTGTGGTGGTGGTGGTAGTTGTGGTGGTGGTAGTTGTGGTGGTGGTGGTGATAGTTGTGATGGTGGTAGTGGTTGTGGTGGTGGTAGTTTTGGTGATGGTGGTAGTTGTGGTGATGGTAGTTGTGATGGTGGTAGTGATGGTGGTGGTGGTGGTGGTAGTTGTGGTGGTGGTAGTTGTGGTGGTGGTGGTGATAGTTGTGGTGGTGATGGTAGTTGTGATGATGGTAGTGATGGTGGTAGTGGTTGTGGTGGTGGTAGTTGTGGTGGTGGTGGTAGTTGTGGTGATGGTAGTTGTGGTGGTGGTGGTAGTTGTGATGGTGGTAGTGATGGTTGTGGTGGTGGTAGTTGTGGTGGTGGTCGTGGTGGTTGTGGTGATGGTAGTTGTGATGGTGGTAGTGATGGTGGTAGTGGTTGTGGTGGTGGTAGTTGTGGTGGTGGTGGTAGTTGTGGTGGTGGTGGTGGTAGTTGTGATGGTGGTAGTGATGGTTGTGGTGGTGGTAGTTGTGGTGGTGGTCGTGGTGGTTGTGGTGATGGTAGTTGTGATGGTGGTAGTGATGGTGGTAGTCGTTGTAGTGATGTCAGTCGTGTTGGCATAATATGGTTGAAGAATAATTGTATTTCATTATTAAAAAAAAAAGTTTTTATTCGATTTTACGATTATTAAAATGTGTATAAATGAAAAATTAAAATCTCACTTTTGTATTTTATAACGAAAAAATAGTAATGGGTTTGTGATCCATAAATAATGACCAATTAAGTAATTAGTTGTTATTAAACATTATTAGGGTAGTTATTTTGTGTGTATGTGGTACTGGTCATTATCTCCCTAACAACCGAGCCATAAGTCTCAAGGCGTCATGGTTGCTAGGGACAGTGGGAGGGGCTTATTCGCCAGGTTAATTAGAGACGAGGAAAGATGAGAGTTTTGTGATAAGGTGTAAAACTTGTAGGTGGAGTCGTTTCAACACACACACACACACACACACACACACACACACACACACACACACACACACTCTCTCACACACACACAGACTCACACACACACACACACACACACACACACACACACACACACACACACACACACACACAGACTCACACACACACACCCACACACACACACACACACACACACACACACACACACACACACACACACACACACACACTCTTTTGACCTGTTATTTACCAACTTTATTCGCCATTTTTGCTCGCCGTTCAGACTAAATTCCTCCTCTATTTTGTTTTACCTAATTGTTTATGTTTATTTATATGGTTATGATCTAGACTTTGGTGTTAAATATTTACTTTATTATTATTATTATTATTATTATTATTATTAACAC
>CAUDMG010001177.1:392500-397500 GCA_958450375.1 Homarus gammarus
GAATAAATCTCCCAATTATTGTAGACCTGTAAATATTACGTGTTAATTTTCTGTTAGTGGGATTTACCGCTATCACAGGTATGGTGCATTAAATCCTGTTAAAGAGAGAAGGATTACCTTTTCATGGCGGTAAATCGCTCAATTATAATAAATGGTGTTATTTAATCCTACATCAAAGATCACCAGGTGAAATATTGTTGCAGAGGAGGATTACTCTCATGGGGATTTAAGTCACTGTTATTGTTTAAAATCCAAAATGTGAGCTGCGTCATCCAGGAGTGTGTGTGTGTGTGTGTGTGTGTGTGTGTGTGTGTGTTGTTGTTGTTGTTGTTGCCGAAAATAAACTTACCACATTTTCTTCAGGTAACTTTTTTTGTCTTTCTTCGTCACTGTGGTGGTTCCTGTACCGTCTCCTCCCAATACCTAAATATAGTAGTAATCCGCCGCTGTGTGTCGCCCTTTACTGGTTACATCACTGGCAGTCATCATACCTCCGTCACCCTCGCCTATGGTTAATCTCTCGCCTTACCCATCATTACCAACGTTTCTTCGTGTTATTGTCTTAGTATTCTCCTCGCATGCTGGTCCAGACTCACTAAATGTGTGTGTTACGTCGTGTTGGCGAGGTTTAATGATTGTATACTGGCGGAGGTCTAGGCCTGGGTGTAGTGGAGGTTGATCGTACGTCCGCCACCCTGAGGACCCCCGCGCGCAGGTTCCCCAGCCACCTCTGGTTGGACCTCCCGACCGACATCTCGCTCGTCTGAAATATTCATTCGGTCTTGATAGGAGAGGCTGGGTGGTCGCCGCTCATGCCGCTGGCACTTAGATGACCCTTCTGAGGGGACGTTGTAGCCCCAGTGGTGGACCCGGGGCACCCTGTCTGCCACCCACCACCACACTACCACCACCATGCGCGCCACACCACCGCTCTCTCCTCAACAACAGCGGCTCTTGAAACTCATCTTGAAAGTTGATGACGTTTAGACAAAAAGTGTGAGAAATATCGTGTAAGTTAACGACGTTTGAGGGAAAAGTTAACATTCCCTAGAAAACATTGCCAAGTTAAATTAATGAGAAAAACAAGTTAATGTTAAACTCTATCGTAACTACAGAACACCAACAACTCCTGCAGTGTTGAAAGTTGATATGGATGGAAAAAAAGTCCTTGCATTCCCGGAAAAATATTGAAAATTGATGGATTCCCGGGAGTGAGCAGGAGGGGGGGGGGGGGGATTGTGAAAGTTGATGGTATTAGAACTAAGTTTTCCTTAAACTCTTGAATAATGGCGGCCTTTTGAGCCAGTTAAGAGTTGGTGACGTTTACACAAGGTTTATTGCGTGGTTCTGCAAAAGAGGATTGAGGAGAAGTTGAATGGCCAATAGAAAAGTCCAACATTCAACTTTTTCTTCCCCCTGAACTCACCTATTCAACCAACTTGAATTGAAAGGTGCGACAGAAATCTTCCTCACCTGAATAAATAGTAACAACTTTGCACTTACCTGGAGAACCACTCAACACTTGTGGGAAATAGATGGATTGAAAGTTGATCAGACATTGTAGTTGATGCCGCAAGAAAATAGATTAACACTTCAAGAAATAAATAGATAATTGATGTATAAGTTGACGCAATAAAGAAAAAAATACTAGAAAAAAATTGATGGATTGAAAAAAGCAAAATCTGTTTATGCTGTGAGGTGAAGCTTGACATGAACACAGGTTTTATTTGTCACCTTTTATATATATTGTTTTTGTTTTGTTGTTGAAGGGTAAATAATAATAGTTCTTTCCCGTAGAGAATTTATGATAGAATTTATTTTATTTGGCGTTGAGGGACAATTGAATGGTCTATTGTTTTGTGGCGTTGATGGTGAAATTAATGAATAGAAGCGTTGAAGTTAATGTGATGAATGAATTTGTTTTTGTTGCTGTGAGTTGATGAATGAAGATCGTGTTCTTTTGTTGTCCTTGCGTAATGAATGAAATATTTCGTTGATTCTTGATGAATGAAAGAAGTTATTGATATATGTTAAAGGAAAGAATTAAATTTGTATTTGACGTTATTCAATGTTCCTCCCTTCCCTTCTTCCTCTTCTTTCCTCCTCCTTCTCCTCCTCCCCACTTCCTTCCCTCTCCTTTCCCTCTCATTCTCTTGCCATATTCTTCTTTCTCTCCCTTCCTTGCTCTATCTTTCTCATCCCTCTGATAATCTTCTTTCTCCCCTCCCCTCTCCTCTCCTCTCCATCCTTCCTTTCTTTCTTTCTCTTACCCTCTGAGTTATCGTCCTTTCTTCTTCCTTTTTCTCCTCACTTTCTCTCCCTCTCATCTCTCCCCATCTCCCTGCTTTCTACCTATCTGCTTCTTCCTCTGTTATTCATTTTCCTTCCCCTTTTCCTCTGCTTTTTGCTCTTCATTTACCTCTCTCCTCCCCATACACTCCCCCTTCCTTACACTCCCCTCCCCCTCCCACTCTACCACTCCATCTATCCCCCCTCTCACTCCCCACCCCCCTCCCCCGTACTCCATCAGCTCTCCCACACACACACACTCCAGTACTTAGGGAGACGTGACACCGGCCCTCCATTACCTCCCCCCCCCCCCACCTCTAAGGTTGACTGATACTGTTGTTGTTGTAGTTGTTGTAGTTGTTGTTTTTGTAGTTGTTGTAGTTGTAGTTGTTGTTGTTGTTTAATTAGCAATTTTGAGGTTATTTCTTCATGTGGAGTTTTGCGTAGTATTGTCCCAAGTTGAGATACACACACACACACACACACACACACGGTATCATTGGTATTTTTTTTAATATCTTGGTATTGTTCGGTACTTTGGTGGAGGGTGAAGGGGGGGGGGGGGATAAGGGAGGTATTTTTAATGTGTGAAAGTTTGGATATTTTGGTAGTATTAAATATAGTGGTATCCTGTGAGGTATCCCTGAAAGTACCTGGGGAAATTAATTACGTGTTATATATCTTGGTACCCTGGTATTTCTCTGGTACTAGTAAGATGCCTTGACGGTACCTGGGAAACTTAATACATGTGGTAGGTATCGTGAGGTACCAGCATCGGTCACCTTGATGGGATATTGAACTTATTGAAGCTGTCATATATCCAACATGGCCGTCTCCTTCCCTCACTCTCCCCTCACTCTCCCCTCACTCCTACCTCACTCTCCCCTCACTCTCCCCTCACTCTTCCTTTCCTGGTAGTGAGGGAGAGCGATTCAATATAGACAAGGGATGAAGGGAGCGGAACACTTAAGGGAGGTATATAATGTGGAAGGGAGAGGGAGGAAGGGAGGGTAAGAGTGAGTGGTGTATGTATTCTTGGTAGGAGAGAGAGAGAGAGAGAGAGAGAGAGAGAGAGAGAGAGAGAGAGAGAGAGAGAGAGTATGATAGGGAAGGGGAGGAATATTGAGAGGGAGAGAAGATGGGAGAGAAAGTAGAGAGAGATGAGAGAGAAAGTGGAGAGAGAGAGAGGTGGAAGGGGAGAGGAGATATCACGTGGAAGAGATGGGAAAAGAAGAAAGAGAAAAGAGGGAGTGAAGAGCAGGAGGTGGAGGTGAAAAGGAGAGAGAGAGAGAGAGTGAAATAAATGAGGTGTGAAGAAACAAGGGAGAGTAAAGGAGAAAAAGGGAGAGTAATAGACTAAGAGAAAGGGAAGAAGGTATAGTGACAGGGCGATTAGGAGAGAGAGAGAGAGAAAGAAAGAGAGCCCCTTCTTACTCTACTCTACAAGGAAGCTCTAGAAGATTTCGTAAAGCTCTATAAAGCTTAATGGAAAGCTGTAGGTGCTCTATTAAGCTTTGAAGGTCTTATAAGTGGTCTAATATGCTTTGAAGGTCACATAAGTGCTCTACTAAGCTTCCAAGATCTTATAAGTACTCCATTAAGCTTGAAAGGTCACATAAGTGCTCTAATAAGCTCTACAAGCTTATGAGTGTTCAGCCTTACAAACTTATGAGTGTTCTTCAAAGCTCTATAAGGACTTTACAACGCCCTAACCGATCCTGTAATGGGTCTTCTTCTTCTTCTTCTTGTTCTTGTTCTTCTTCTTCTTCTTCTTCAAGGTCGTGGAGGTTTTATGCTACTTGAAATCCGACTTAAAAAAAACCACATCCTCACGTACATCAGTGAGTCATGGTAAATCCTCACGAGCTTAAGTCCTCTCTCTCTCTCTCTCTCTCTCTCTCTCTCTCTCTCTCTCTCTCTCTCTCTCTGGTGGGAACGAGACTGCGCATCTAGTTAACGAAGTCTCTCTGTAGTTTTTTGACGAAGGCGGTGTAGTAATTCTCTGGAGTGTAACTTTGTGGTGTGAGGTGTTCGTGGCGCTAGTGTTTAAGGCGGTGTAATTTTAATGTGTGTTATGGCGTAGGTTGGGTTCAGATATCACCAGTTAGAAGGGGTACAGTTTCACCAGTCGTAACCTTATTGTACCAGTTAATAACCTCAGTGAACCAGTTAATAACCTAATTGAACCAGTTAAATACCTTCCCAAATCACCATTTAAGAAAGAGCATTTAACCCGCGTCACACAGGTGTTTTAAGGCAACATTTACGGTGACTGGGGCAACACATACACTTGTCTGATGTGTTCCTGATTATGCATTCACACGAGTAGGGGGCCGAGTCTAGGGTGTGTGAGGGTGTGTGAGTGTAGGTGAGGGTGTGTGAGTGTAGTTGAGGGTGTGTGAGGGTGTGTGTGTAGGAGGGGAAGGTGTATGAGTGTGTGTGACAGAGTAGTGAGTATAAGGGTGTATTGTGTATAAGTGTAGTGTGTATGATGTATAACGGTGTATAACAGTGGACTATATTAGTGTGTGGTATCAGGTGGATGGTATCAGGTAATGGTAGGTATCAGGTATTAGGGAGGGTGATTACCTTACCCCAGTGCACTTATGGTTCCCAGATGGCGCTATGACCCTCATTCTGCCACGCTAATGCTCTCTCTCTCTCTCTCTCTCTCTCTCTCTCTCTCTCTCTCTCTCTCTCTCTCTCTCTCT
>CAUDMG010001177.1:402500-417500 GCA_958450375.1 Homarus gammarus
TTTGATAAATTAAGTGAAAAGGAAAACGAGAAATTAAACAGAAAACTGGAGCTAAACAGAAAACGGGAAACTAAACAGAAAACGGAAAAGTAAACAGAAAACGGGAAACTAAACAGAAAACGGAAAACTAAACAGAAAACGGGAAACTAAACCAAACAAAACCGAGCAAACAAGACCAAAACTAAAGACCGAAAATGTCGAAAACAAAAACTTGAAAATTAATTCTCTCAACCAACAAAAAAAAAAAACAAAACCCACAGAAACTACATTTTTTGGGGTGAAAGAAAAATCTAAAATAAATTATACCTCAAGAAAACGAGACGATGGCGGAAGATAAATAAAGGAAGAATATTGAAGTGGTATGAGAGGTTGGGAGTATACCTGTGTCGAGGTATATTACATATTTAGTGCAGGAACTTGGTGATATACACAATAGCCCGCATGCCATACACGGGGATAATGTATGATCTATATGACGTAAGTATTTTCCTGGTTCTCTTATAGTTACCCCTCCCGTGATAGATGTACCCCCCCCCCCCCATACCGTGATTAATGTACCCCTTCCTCTTGCCGTGATTAATGTACCCCCTTCCTCTTGCCGTGATTAATGTACCCCCTCCTACTGTTATAGATGTACTGTGATGGATGAACCCCCCTCCTATATTGATGGATGTCCCCCCTCCTATATTGATGGATGTCCCCCCTCCTATATTGATGGATGTCCCCCCTCCTATATTGATGTCTACTATGTTACCTTGATATGTTTGGTATAAGATTAGGTCAGGTTAATGTTAGGTTAGGTTAAAGTTAGATTAGTTTAAGGTAAGGTTAGGTTATGTTAGGTCAGGTTAAAGCTAGCTCACCTTAAAGTTAGGCCAAGTTAAAGTTAGGCCAGGTTAAAGTTAGGCCAGGGTAAAGTTAGGCCAGGTTTAAGTTAGGCCAGGTTAAAAACAGGTCAGATCAGGTTAATATCAGGTCAGGCTACGGGTCCGGAAGATAATGACCCTCCTCCCGTTCTATTGTGAGAGAAGAAAAGAATCGAAAAAACCTCTTTAAGACTTAAATAGAAGAAAATTGAGATAAAAACATCTTATCTCTGAGGACCTACGTGAGGAAAAACTTAAGGGAGAGAAAAAAAAATTGAGGCAGTAAGTTTGTTTAGTGGAGAGAAGTTGAGTGGTGAGGCGGAACTTTTTGTTGATCTTTGTGAGTTGAGGTCAAAGGTCAAGTGTTTACCTGTTTTAAATACACCTAAAGTTAAGTTGACTAGACCTAACCTTACTTTACTCCAGTCTGATTGACCTAACCTAACCTAACCCAACTCAGTCATCATCATCATCATCATCATCATCATCACTACTACAATCCTGTGCGCATCACCAGGTGTAGGAGTATATATATAGGTCTCTCACCGCCTTTTTTTTACCTGCCGCGAACATTTACACAGGTGACAGGTGTAAATTGACCGCGAGAATGAATGCATGCATGTATGTATGTATGTGACCACAGAGACAGACACACATGGAAACAGACAGACCAGCACACAGACAGACAGACAGACAGACATGCCAGCTGACGACTCAACGAAGAAGGATGAGAATAAACTGTCGTAATGGTTTGTTGGACTATAACACGCGATGCTGGTTAGGGGGTGGTAGTTGTGGTGGTAGTGGTGGTAGGGGTGGTAGTTGTGGTGGTAGGGGTGGTAGTTGTGGTGGTTCTGGTGGTAGGGGTGGTAGTTGTGGTGGTTCTGGTGGTAGGGGTGGTAGTTGTGGTGGTAGGGGTGGTAGTTGTGGTGGTTCTGGTGGTAGTTGTGGTTGTTGTGGTGGTTAGGGGTGGTGATAGACGTAATAAGCTTGTATTAGATGACATATCACCTTTCCCACCACGATCTTATTAGTTAATTGTATACCTGTGGATAGCTTACCTCTCTCTCTCTCTCTCTCTCTCTCTCTCTCTCTCTCTCTCTCTCTCTCTCTCTCTCTCTCTCTCTTATATGAATGGGGAAAGAGCATTGCACATCTGTATCAGTCAGTCTCCAACACGACACGACACGACAGCGACCCACATAAATATATACTGATGTCTCTTATGATAATTTAGATTTAAAAAGGTTAGAATGTGTCATGTATGTATGTATGTATGTTGTATGTGTGTATGTGTGTATGTGTGTATGTATGTATGTATGTATGTGTGTATGTATGTGTCTCTCCTCATTCTTCATTGTATTAAGCACCGTTTTCGTTCTCCTCTTTCTTCCTCCTCTTCCTCCCCTTCTTCCTCCTCCTCCCCCCCTCCTCCTCCTCCTCCTCCTCCTCCTCCTCCTCCTCCTCCTCCTCCTCCTCCTCCTCCTCCTCCTCTCAGTGAGTCAGCTGGTGAGGAAGGGGATGTGAGTGGCATTAATTATAATGTTTATAAGAGTGAGGCACTGGATTCTTCCCCCTCCCCCCCCCTTATCATCTACTTCCTCCTCCTCCTTCTTCTTCTTCCCCCCTTCTTCCTCTTCTACCCTCTTCCTCTCCTTCCTTCTCCTCCCCTCTTCTTTTTCCCCCTCCCCTTCTTTTTCCCTTTTCCTCCTCCTCCTCCCTACCTTTCCCTACCCCTCCTCCCCTACCCCCCCCTACCGGATAAGATGACCCACCCCGTAATTAATTATAGTCTATGGTTTTAGGTGATCCGGGTGGGTCAGGTCTACTTTATTGACGTCGTTTAGATGGTGGGTGTGTGAACGTTTGGTGTGGCTGACTGACTGACTGGCTGACTGACTGACTGGGTGACTGACTGAGTGACTGACTGACTGACTGGCTGACTGACTGGCTGACTGACTGAGTGACTAGGTGATCTGGGTTGGTGTCTGTTTGTCAAGCTAGTCTGGATGTCTCTGTCTATCTGTTAGTCTGGGTGGCTGTCTTGTTTCAGTTAGGTACACACACACACACACACACACACACACACACACACACACACACACACACACACACACACACACACACACACACCTTCATGTGTATATCAGTCTCACAACGATGTGTTTAATATACTCTAATACACCTTTATGAGTGCCTCTGTGTGCACCAACCTGTGTGTGTGGGGGGGGGGGGGGGGGGGGTTATCAAAGGGTGTGTGTACATTAACCTGTGTATGTGTGTGTGTGTGGTTATAAAAGGGTGTGTGTACATTAACCTGTGTATGTGTGTGTGTGTGGTTATAAAAGGGTGTGTGTACATATGGATAATAAGTGCTAGCTCATACACACTCGCACATACAAAAGTAAACACACATGCATAAACGGTGCACATATAACTATACACACACACACACACACGAGAGAGAGAGAGAGAGAGAGAGAGAGAGAGAGAGAGAGAGAGAGAGAGAGAGACCTACCTACCTGGCTGCCACAATTAAGGTAACTTCAGGTGATAGTATCTAATAAGTTTGTCTCGTTGTCACTATAAAAGTGTTGAATCTAATTATCACCACTCGGCACGACACCCACTCTGGCCCTGAATATACCTGCTGGGTGTAGGGGATGGTAGAGGGTGTAGGAATGTTGGTGGTGATGGTGGGTGTAGGTGGTGGGTGTAGGTGGTGGGTGTAGGAGGTGGGTGTAGGTGGTGGGTGTAGGTGGTGGGTGTAGGTGGTGGGTGTAGGAGGTGGGTGTAGGTGGTGGGTGTAGGAGGTGGGTGTAGGTGGTGGGTGTAGGTGGTGGGTGTAGGAGGTGGGTGTAGGTGGTAGGTGTAGGTGGTGGGTGTAGGTGGAAGTGCACATGTGTGTTACAGAAGAACAAGTAGGTAGTGTAGGTGTGTGTGTGTGTGTGTCTGGGTGTTGGTGTACGTGTGTGTGTGTGTGTGTGTCCTGGGTGTAGGTGTACGTGTGTGTGGGTGTGTGTCTGGGTGTAGGTGTACGTGTGTGTGTGTGTGTGTGTCCTGGGTGTAGGTGTACGTGTGTGTGTGTGTGTGTGTGTCTGGGTGTAGGTGTACGTGTGTGTGTGTGTGTGTGTGTCTGGGTGTAGGTGTACGTGTGTGTGTGTGTGTGTCTGGGTGTAGGTGTAATAGCCTGGGTTATTACGTTCTGTGTACTTAATGTCCCTCCCTCCCTCCCTTCTTCCTTCCCTCCCTCCCTCCCTCTCTACTCAACCCCCCCCCCTCTCCTTCCTCCCTTTCTTACATACTTACCTCCCTCTCTCTCCTTCCTTACTTACTGATTCCCTCACTCCTCCTTCCCTCACTCCTCCTTCCCTCACTCCTCCTTCCATCACTTCTCCTTCCCTCACTCCTCCTTCTCTCCCTCCTTCCCTCCCTATCTCCCACCCTCCTTATACCCCCGCGACACCCCGGCAGGTAATAGGGGGGGGGGGGGGGACTTACTGCACTATGCCTCACACTCCCTAATGGAATTTATAAAAAAAACTGAATAAAAACAAGTTGGAACTGTGTCACTCTGGCATATTCCTGGCATATTCCCGCTATATTACCTGGCATATCCGTGTTCTAACTGCCCAAACTCTCTCTGTATGTCAGTTTGTAAGAGCACAGACTTGGCACTCTTGGTAGGCACTCTTGGTAGGTGTGAAGTTGTGGACTACGAGTGCCTTATTTAGTCTAGTTGATGACAAGGTTGGCGACAGCTACAGGGAGTCCGTCAGCCAGGCCCTGATTGGTTGAAGCCCGTGACGTCAAGTTCCTAAGAATAGTTCAGGGAGTCAGTGGTGACGGCTGACACCACCAACTTGACCTGACTTGACCTCCTGACCTGACCTACCTGGCATAACTTAATGTAACTCAATCTCATCTAGAGTAAATTTGTTTTGGTTAGATAGACCAGGTTACATTAGGATGAGGTTAGGTTAGGTTAAGGTTAGATTATGTTAATTTTAGGTTAGGTTAGCTTAGGTCAGCATCTACGTCACAAGACAATAAACCCGCCACAGACACTCGGGGTGAGTGGGTCGTGAGGCTGGCAGTAGCGGCTGCATTTTCTACCAAGTTTCCGATGCGTTATTTTATGGCTGTCTCCCACACCACTGGCCGTCCTGGTCTCTCTAAGGCTCCTACGTCAAATTTTCCTCGTTGCTGGAGATGTAAGAGAGCATCTAACTTTTTCTCTTAAGATACGATGCTAACATGGATTCTTAAAGGTTCGCAGTTTAAATTTGTCTCGTAACTGGAGGGATAAGAACGTATGTATCTTTTTTTTATCTTAGCCATTACAGGAAGATGAATTCTCAGAGGTTCGTACGCTGAATATTTCTTGTAACTGGAGAGGTAAGAATGCATCTCAGTGATTGGCTTTAGCTGAGCCACTTCACGTTTAAAAATGGCATCAAATCTGCACTAAGACTTAACCTGAGTAGCATACAGAGGTCAATATTAACCGAGAGAATGTTGTTGAATCCGGACCCAGAGTGACCCAGGCTGCCGACACTCACAGTCTTGCGCCGTAACCCAGAATTCTTTACGGTTATTGTAGCATGTTGATGTGTGTGTGTGGCGCGGGCTGCTGGAAATGGTATGTCACTGTAAAACTTGATGATCCAGGAATTACTCTGATCTTGTCTTTATATATCGGTGAAGAAGACATTACAGCTACTATATCTTGTCGTAAATGAGAGAAGGGAAGAAACATACCAATATTTTTTCACTTTTAGTAGGAGTTCTGTGGTCCCTGGATTTACGCCCCGCCTACTTTTGGGGCGTCCTTAGCAACGGTCACTAATCGTGGATGGTGATTGGCTAATGGTTGCTAAGTTACGTCACCATGTCACGTAAACAACAACATAAGGATTGGGGTTATTATTGACTCTTATGATAAAATTTCTCTAACTGATGATGTGTGAAAATATATTGAACTGATTTTACTTAAGCTTTAGTATATTAATTATTGGCGGGGTGTATGACGTAGAAAGAGGAAGTGACGTGGGTAGGCAGGTAGGTAAGTAGGTCTATAGGTAGGTAAGTAGGTAAGGCAGGGAGGTAAGATGGAAGGGAAGGTCCATTATCAAGGAAAGGAGCCACTCTGAGACGGTGCGGTCAACACACACCTCGCCAACCATTACCCTGATGGACGGGGGTAGACGGGTGATGGACGGGTCAGGCTGATGGAGGGCGACAAGGATAGGGAGGGAGGGGTGAGAGAGGGGGTGATAGGGAAGGAAGGAGGGACGGTGGGGTGATAAAGAGAGTGGGAGGATTGATAAGGAAGGAAGTAGAGATGAAGAGAGAGAGAGAGAGAGAAAGCTGTCAAGGGTCTCAGGTTAATACTATAATGGACTCCCTTAAGTTCTGCAAGACCAGTTTCTGTTGGACATGGCGTAAAGGACATCTTGGTCTCAGAAAGTCCAGAATTCACCCATTTCTGCCTAGGACTCAGCTTCAGTATCCACGTATCGTTAGAGTAAACTGAGTACAGATTGTGTAAGTAAGGTATCGTAAGAGGCTAAGTACAGACAACACAATCAAGGTATCGTAGGAGTAGACTTGAGTACAGACAACACAATCAAGCTATCGTAAGTGCAAACTGAGTACAGATAGTGGAAGGAACGTATCGTAAGCGGAGATTTGAGTGCAGATAACGTAGACACAGTATGGATGGCGCAGAGAGAGAGAGAGAGAGAGAGACCAAGTAAATTATAGTGTTGGAAGATACCGCTGTTAGAGGTGGCATGGCGGAGAAGGTAAAGGGGAGTATTGCTTTAACCTGTCGATATAGTCCGCATGCAGCTTCTATTGACGACCTCACGGAGTATCGTTGTCAATAGTGCTAGTTGATGATGATATGGCACACACACACACACACACACACACACACACACACACACACACACACACACACACATACACACACACCCGGTCATTGAGGCTTATGATTGTAATATTAAAAGATGTTGATAAGTGGATGTTGCAAATAGAGGTCAATTTTTGATGATGTTGCAGATGTTAAGGTCGATAGTGAAGAATAATGAGTAACAGCAATGCATCAATGGGCTTAAGAGGAGTGAATATGGTTTAGATATTGCAAAATGATTTAGATGTTTTTTATGGGTCTATTATATATTGCAGTGTCTTGATATTGCAAGATTTAATAAACATTGCAATGCTCTTTGGATATGGCACTGTTATTTTTAGTGATATTATTTGTATATTGCAATATTATTTGGACATTGCATTACTGTTCAGGTATTGCAACATGTATATACATATTGCAATATTATGGAAGGTGGTGATGGTGCATATATACAGGGAACTGAAATTGATATGATATAACTTGGTATGCCATTAGGAAACACACACACACACACACACACATACACATACACACACACACATACATACACACACACACATACATACACACACACTAAAGGAAGATGGATAGGCAATATTATACTGACGAGGGCAATATGACTTCATGAGAGAGAGAGAGAGAGAGAGAGAGAGAGAGAGTATAAAGCATTAATTTATTTTTCATTATGAGGTAAACTTTTCTCAAATTGTTACGTAGTCTAAAAAAAATCTTTATATTTCAGGTACGTAAAGTCCATTCTTCCTTCCTGTTGGTGTGAGTACATAATAGTAGTAGTAGTAGTAGTAGTTAAGTAGTAGTAGTAGTAGTAGTAGTAGTAGTAGTAGTAGTAATAGTAGTAGTTAAGTAGTAGTAGTAGTAGTAGTAGTAGTAGTAGTAGTAGTAGATTGTAGTTAAAGTGAAAACCACACCTTGAAAACTGATTATTATTTTTTTTCGTTTTTCACCACTACTACCACCATCCATACTCACTACCACCATCATCATCATCATCATCATCATCACCATCATCATCGTCATCATCATCATCATCATCATCATCACCTGTGTTATTCATGGCACCAGTCACCAGCAGTGTAGTGACAGCCAATTAGGTTGGTGTGAAGGTCTGAAATTGCCACACAGGAGCGTAATGGGAAAGCTTGATGCGTCATAATACGTCAGAGTGCTACATAATACGTCATAGTGCTACATAATACGACATAGTGCTTCATAATACGTCACGGTACATCATAATACGTCTTAGTGCTTCATAATACGTCACAATGCGTCATAATACGTCATAGTGCTACATAATACGACATAGTGCTTCATAATACGTCACGGTACATCATAATACGTCTTAGTGCTTCATGATACGTCACAATGCGTCATAATACGTCTTAGTGCATCATAATACGTCTTAGTGCTTCATAATACGTCACAATGCGTCGTAATACGTCATAGTGCTTCATAATACGTCACAATGCGTCATAATACGTCATAGTGCTTCATAATACGCCACAGTGCGACATAGGCTCATAAATACACATAAGACGTAGAAAGACATTAGTTCTCATATTGCTTTATCCGCGCCAGCCAATCAGATGAAGCGGAGAACCTCATTATAACGAGTAAGTGCGCTGATTGGTGGGCTGCAACAGACAGTAGCCAATAAATGTTCGCTGATCGTAACTGTAAATCTAGAATGAGCCAATTAAGCGACGCGGGACATACTCTGTGCGCTGATTGGCTGCTTTCAACCGGCTGTAACCAGTAATTTTCACTGTTCAGAAAGTTACTAATAGCTAACTCTTTACTGTGTGCTTTGATTGGTCGGCTGTTGGTGACGATAGCCAATCACTGTCACGTTTCAGAATGCAAAGGGGTGGAGGCCTGTACTGTGCCCTAATTGGCTGCTTCTTACTAACTATCGCCAGTAAATGTCCCTGTTCATGACTATCAAATTAATGAATAAGCCAATTAGATGACGCAGGGACAACTCTCTACGATGATTGGCTACCTCTAACCGTGTAATCAACCAATTAGAAGACGCGGGGTCTTCCCTGTACTATGATTGGCTGTTTCTTATCAACGATACCCAATAAGCCTCTTCGAATTCAGACAAAATCTGAATAAACCAATGAGGCGACGACGGGGCAAACCTTATTAGAGAGAGTAACAGAGTGTTCTGATTGGCTAGCTGGAGAACAATAGCTGCCAATAAATGCTCACCGATCATAACTATCCATCAGAGGTAATTGATGGGAGGTAGTTAGTGAGAGATGAGGCCATTTGTACCTCTGTTGTTGGGAGGTTATGATGGCCATTTAAAAGTCGGTGTGTGTGTGTGTGTGTGTGTGTGTGTGTGTGTGTGTGTGTGTGTGTGTGTGTGTGTGTGTGTGTGAGGGATGATAAAGGCTGGTCAAGGTCGAGTGGGTTTGCGAGGCAGGTCTTGTTGCAGGCTGGGTCTTTAGATACCAAGTGACACCTGGCTTCTCTAACTGACTCCTGAGAGAGAGAGAGAGAGAGAGAGAGAGAGAGAGAGAGAGAGAGAGAGAGAGAGAGAGAGAGAGCCTTCTGTTATCATGTTAGGGTAGGAGGAGTTATGGCATTATAGCGTCTAACCACATATACCAGGATACACCTCACTGTGGTTGGCTGGGTGTACCTCAGTGTACCTGGTGGGGGGGGATAAGACACCTGGGAAATTACTTACTGATGTGGGTGAGATCCTCTCTCTCTCTCTCTCTCTCTCTCTCTCTCTCTCTCTCTCTCTCTCTCTCAGCCATCTGTCCACTGTGAATAATGTTCCTGTGTGAAGCAAGTGTTAAGAAAGTGTGACGCAAGTGTTAGGTGTGTATGAAGCAAGTTTTAAAGTGTGTGAAGCAAGTGTTAAAGAGTGTGAAGTGTTAAGAGCGTGTGAAGCAGGTGTTAAGAGTGTGTGAAGCAAGTGTTAAGAGTGTGTTAGCAGTGCGTGAAGCAAGTGTGAAGCAAGTGTCAAGAGTGTGTGTGAAGCAAGGCCGAGGCGTGTTAAGCCCTCCAGGGTCCACCGTCATCCGGCGGCACATCCTCATCGTATATTCCCCTCAGAGTTATCACACTCGGGATCGCTCGAGCTTGAAGCTGGCAGGCGCCGTCTTAATGGCCTCCCATGACGTCATGTGTCTCGTGACGTCACGAAGCGGCATGTGACGTCACGAGCGGTGGGTATGACGTCACGAGCGGTGGGGTGACGTCAAGAGCGGTAATACACTTTGGCTTGGCAGGGAACCAGAGGACGAAAAAAAAAATTCTTCCCATAAACTTGAGAGGAAGGATATTCGAGGCTAAGAGTTTAATGGTTTTGTGTGTATCCTGACTTAATATCCTTAAGCCCCGACCCTCCACCATTCCTCCCCCCCTCCCCTTTTTTTGTGTCTTAAGGTCAACAACTTCAAAAAGCTCCCTCGGGCTCGTGCTTGATGGCGGGTCACGGAAGACGAAGAATTTGAATTTACTGTTTCTTGGGAGAATATTCGTTACGCGCCGCTATAGAGTCCGTTATAACCGTTACTCTTGTCTGTTATAACCGTTACTCTTGGCATTTATAAACTTAGTCTCTTGGCCGTTATAACCGTTACTATTGAACGTTATATAACCGTCTCTGGTGGCCGTTATATAACCGTCTAGTGCCAGTTATTATATCTTCCAGTTAACAAGACCTAAAGTAATTATCAAAATGACTGAACTGAATACTACTAAAAATCACTGTTATTCCTCAACTGCTTTTGATAGAGATTGAATATAGGAGAATGTCTCACAGTGCGTCTCTCAGTGCGTCTCTCAGTGCGTCTCTCATGCGTCTCAGTCTCGTTAACAGAGAAGTTATTGGCGGGCATGAGTTAGTGTGTTTTGAAGGAGGGTTTGAGACTCCCTGTCGTGTCGTGTCGTGTCGTGTCAGTGAACAATGATTATGTTTCTTGTTATGGTGGTTGTTGTTGTTATTGTGGTTATTGTAGTGATTATAATTGTGGTTGTTGCTGTCGTTAGTGTTGGTGGTACCCAGAAGACAGAGAACCAAGGTATTGTTATATTCAGCGGCAACAAGATCCGTGGGGTAGGGGGGAGATGGCGCGAGTCAGAGGGAGAGAAGGGAGGGTATATGAAAAGGAGAGAGAGAGAGAGATTGTGTGGGAAAGGGAGTGTGGGTATGTGAGAAGGAGGAAGAATGTGTGAGAGGGAAGATAGGTGTGGAAGAGAGAGGGCAAGTGTGTGTGTGTGAAAGGGAAGGAGAGGGTAGGAGAGAAGGGAGGGAGTGTGGGAAAGGGGGTGAGAGGCTGGAAGAGTAAGAGAGAGTATGGAGGTCATGGAAGAGGAGCAGGAGTGGGAGTGGGAGTGTGAGAAGGAGGAAGAGAGGGAGTGACAGGGAAGAAGAGTGACAGTGAGTAAGAGTGACACTGACAAGAAGACACAAAAGGTCACACAAGTTCACGCTAAGGGCTTGGACTCCTCATTGATGTCACTCGGTAACAAGGTGGTGGTGCTCTCTCTCTCTCTCTCTCTCTCTCTCTCTCTCTCTCTCTCTCTCTCTCTCTTTTTACATGCCTTCACACTTTCCTCACATTTTTCCTCGCGTCTCCTCTCACGCATTCGTCTGTTGGTCATCCATCCCGCACGGGTCAGCGCTGTCCCCTGGCCACGAAGAGGGGAGAGAGAGAGAAGGGAAGAGGAAGAAGGGGGAGGAAGAAATAAGAGGGGAGAGAGAGAAAGAGGAAAGAGAAAGGGAGAGAAAGTGAAAGTGAATCGCCGAGGTTTTTTTTATGTTAATGATGGTGGAGTGGTGGTGATGGTGGAGTGGTGGTGATGGTGGAGTGGTGGTGATGGTGGAGTGGTGGTGATGGTGGTGGGGGTGATGGTGGAGTGGTGGTGATGGTGGAGTGGTGGTGATGGTGGAGTGGTGGTGATGGTGGAGTGGTGGTGATGATGGTGGTGGAGTGGTGGTGATGGTGGAGTGGTGGTGATGGTGGAGTGGTGGTGATGGTGGAGTGGTGGTGATGGTGGAGTGGTGGTGATGGTGGAGTGGTGGTGATGGTGGTGTAGTGGTGGTGATGGTGGTGTGGTGGTGATGGTGGAGTGGTGGTGATGGAGTGGTGGTGATGGTGGAGTGGTGGTGATGGTGGAGTGGTGGTGATGGTGGAGTGGTGGTGATGGTGGTGAGTGGTGGTGATGGTGGTGTGGTGGTGATGGTGGAGTGGTGGTGATGGAGTGGTGGTGATGGTGGAGTGGTGGTGATGGTGGAGTGGTGGTGATGGTGGAGTGGTGGTGATGGTGGAGTGGTGGTGATGGTGGAGTGGTGGTGATGGTGGAGTGGTGGTGATGGTGGAGTGGTGGTGATGGTGGTGTAGTGGTGGTGATGGTGGTGTGGTGGTGATGGTGGGGGTGATGGTGGTGGAGTGGTGGTGATGGTGGTGGAGTGGTGGTGATGGTGGTGCTGTGATGAAGTGATGATGTTGATGGTAGTGTGATGGTGGTATGGTGATGGCGTTTGTATGGTGGTGGTGTAGTGATAGTGATGGTGGTGCTGTGATGAAGTGATGATGTTGATGGTAGTGTGATGGTGGTATGGTGATGGCGTCTGTATGGTGGTGGTGTAGTGATAGTGATGGTGGTTGTGTGATGGTAGCAGTAGTAGTAGTTTAGTGGTGTTAATAATACTACCCAACATTGTCACCACCCCCACCACTCCACCACCACCACCACCACCACCACCACCACCACCACCATCATCCCCTCCACCACCACCACCACCACCACCACTCCACCACCACCACTCCCCACCACCATCACCACCACTCCACCACCACCACCACCACCACCATCACCATCACCCCCTCCAGCACCACCACTATTAACATGGTGGTGTTGACAGTCACTATGAAGAGGAAGTTCAGAAAATAGGAGGTAAAGGAAGCGCTGGTGGGAGGCAGGTGTTGGGGGCTGTGTTGATAAATGATGGAGGAACACCCACTTGACAAGGACTCTCTCTCTCTCTCTATCATCCTTCTTTCCTTCCTTCCTTTATCTTCTTTTCTTTCTACACACCCCATTCACTTCCTTTTTCATTTTCCCACTCCCAGCCATCCTCCCCCTCTCCCCCTCTCCCACCTCAGTTTCGTCAGGGCTTTTAGGACATAAATTATTAGGTATTATGACTGGTTCCCATGCTACCCGCGGCCCCTCTCAACTCACCTCCTCGTACGCCCGGCACCGAAGGCCTCTACGATGCCGGGGGTCGAGGGCGAACTTCTCTTTCGTCTTGTTTACGGTGCTGGAGGGAAGCTCGTTAAGGCGGGTGTCCATTTTTCGGGAATAAATTTGTCTTGGGATTATTTTTAAGTCTTCAGTAG
The DNA here is from genome assembly GCA_958450375.1 of Homarus gammarus. Taxonomy (NCBI): domain Eukaryota; kingdom Metazoa; phylum Arthropoda; class Malacostraca; order Decapoda; family Nephropidae; genus Homarus; species Homarus gammarus. Next base: position 415,670 of record CAUDMG010001177.1, read on the forward strand.
GTAGATTGTACCTCAGGTGACTCAGTAGGTAGATTGTTTCTCAGGTAGGTTGTTCCTCAGGTGTGTCAGTAGGTAGATTGTACCTCAGGTGTCTCAGTAGGTAGATTGTTCCTCAGGTAGATTGTTCCTCAGTTGTCTCAGTAGGTAGATTGTTCCTCAGGTAGATTGTTCCTCAGTTGTCTCAGCAAATAAATTGTTCATCAAATATTTATCTCTCCGTGAAGAACATCCTTGTTTCTGGTCAGCTTGAAAACTTAGTCAGCTTGAAAACTTAGCCAGCTTCAACACTTGGCCAGCTTCAACGCTTGGCCAGCTTGAACACTTGGCCAGCTTGAACACTTGACTAGCTTGAAGACTCGGCCAGCTTAAATCCGTGACCCCTGGCGTAAGTACAGGAACTGAAAGCTTGAAGAAATAACCTGAAATTTCTGTTTTTTCTTCTCGTTCAGAATTGTTATCGTCTCTTTTCAGTTCCTCCTCCTTGTGTCATGTTAGGAAAGTGTCAGTCATGTTAGGAAAGTGTCAGTCATGTTTGAGAAAGTGTCAGTCATGTTTGAGAAAGTGTCAGTCATGTTAGGAAAGTGTCAGTTATGATTTGGAAAGTGTCAGTCAGTCAGTCAATCAGTACCTTACCTGACCTAATCTAATCTAACCTAATCTAACCTAACCTCAACCTAACCTAAACCTAACCTAACCTGGAAATGTTTACGGGATACAGGAATCACGTACGCTTCCATAACCATAGCGTCCGTAACCTGTCCTTTATGAGTACGTGATAAATTTACTCAGGAATTCCAACGCGTCTTGATACTCTTCGGAAGGGCAATGGCGTCATCAGGAGCCCACAGCAAGTTGATAATGATTAGAGTTTAGTTATTGTGGTATTGCTCCATCTTGCCTCTGTATATATCTGGTAGTGAGGGGTGAGGGGGAGGGATGAGGGGTGAGGGAGAGGGGTGAGGGGGCCAGAACTTAACCTGTGTGGTAATTAAGGAACGTATCCCGGGCTGGTCTTGAATACAACTTGTACACTCGGTTGTTTAATGTTGTTGTTGTTGTTGTAGTTTTTGTATTTATTTGTGTTATTGTTATTATTATTATCATCTTCATCATTAGCATTCTTAATGTTATCACCATCATCACTACCACAACTACCTCTACCACTACTACTACCATCACCATCACACCTACCACCACCATTACCACCATTACCACCACCACCACCACTACTCCTTCAGAAGTTCACCTTGAAGGACTATCTCTCCCCCTTGCACTACGAGAAAAGGTCAGAGGTCACAGGTAAACTCGGTGTTCTGGCTCTCTCTCTCTCTCTCTCTCTCTCTCTCTCTCTCTCTCTCTCTCTCTCTCTCTCTCTCTCTCTCTCTCAACCCACTCTTCCAGTTCCCTCCTCTTTACTCTCTCGTTCATCCTCTCACTCCCCTCACCCACCTCTCCCCTCATCCTCCTCTCCCCTCACGCATTCTTCTCTTCCTACCACTTCTCTCTCCTCTCGACCCCTCATCTACCCTTTCTCGCCCTTACCCCTTCCCCTCCTCCCCCTTCTCTCCTCCCCTCATTCTTCCTCCCCCCCCCTCTCTTCTCTCAGAACCCAATGACACACAGGTATAATGAAACCTCTCTATAACGGACGTACATTTCCATATAATCCGTTAGATTGGGTTTTACACATCTAATTGACCCTCGATATAATGGACTTTATCTTCTATATATAGTTCAATTCAATTCGTTAGTTGGAGGTGTTTTACTCATTAGAAACCAGGTGAGGAAGACGGTGGAGTAGGGGGGGTAGGGGTTAGGGGAGGGGGTGGGG
>CAUDMG010001177.1:420000-445000 GCA_958450375.1 Homarus gammarus
TACCTGGACAAGACATACAAGTTTCTCTTCTTTCTTAAAAATTTAAATATAAAAATGAAAAATGTATAAATGTTTGTTCCAAGATCTTAAAGGTGGTAACTATGTATAAAACACGTGTTGATCCAATTAGAGTATGGCCTTGTATAGCTGTATACATAGCTTACTGTGGTGGTGCAGCCATTAGTGTACTTATTATGCCTAGTCCAATTAGGTAGTCACGAGGTAAAGTCCCTTCACACGCCTGAGACTAAGAACAGCTGGAACGAGACTCTGACCTGCTGGAACGAGACTCTGACCTGCTGGAACGAGACTCTGACCTGCTGGAACGAGACTGAACTGGTGGCATGAGACTGATTTGCTGGAACGAGACTCTGAACTGCTGTAACGAGACTAAGGACTGCTGGAACGAGACTCTGACCTACAGGAACGAACCTTCGAACAGCTTGTCTGCCACATAGATAGCGTTGTTGCATCTCGTCTAGGTGTCATCATAATTTCTAACATATGTACGTGTGTGTGTGTGTGTGAGGACAGGAAGTGTACACAACCTATGTAAAGTGTGTCCAGGAGTACCTGCTGGTCTCAATGGGAGCAGGATGAATAGGGAAGAGAGGAAGAGGAAGAGCAGGGGAAGGTAGGGGGTGTAGGGGGTTTAATAGGGGGAGATGGAGGAGGGTGAATAGGGAGGATGGGGGGGGTAGGGGAAGGAGGAGATGTTTTAACGAGGACGCCACCGGGTAGGCCTCTTCATAACACACACTGCCCCTCTCTTCACCTTCAGGCAGTGTCTCTCTCTCTCTCTCTCTCTCTCTCTCTCTCTCTCTCTCTCTCTCTCTCATATGTTTAAAGTCTCCTGACAATTGTATTAGTAAGGGACCCTACACCCCGTTTTCTATACCTTTGTTCTAGGGGAATCTTAATTATTATTTTTTATTTTTCACCGTCTCATCTTAGGGTAAATTGTATATTGAATTACATGTAGTTAATGATATATACAGTTGTCTTGTGTAAGGGAGGGGGGGGAGAGGTAATTAGGTTGTGGTGATGGTATGGTGGTGTCTTGACATTGACTTATTGTTTATAATAAGAATAATAATAACAACATTAAAAGTACAATGATAAAAATGATGATAATAATTAAAAAGAATCATTGTATAAGTTTACAATTGGTTTAAGATGTGTATAGACAATAATACAGTTCAGCATGTATATACGCAACACAGGTATACAGTTTACATAGACCATAAGATTATACAGTTTGTTATGTATACCTATAGACAGTACAGGTATAGAGTAAGGTAATATAACACTCATACAGACGCCTCATGTTATGGTGGGTTGCTATGTGATTAATTATGATGATCATGTAATAATAATTATGTAAATAGGTGTCATTTTAGGAAATTATTTGTATTTGTTATTTAACCAATTAATTCCAATTATACAGCCAGTTAACAGTAATTACTACATAAGTTATAATAATATTGTAATTATGTAATAGCGGTATGGTGACTGAGTGGATGCAATGCTCGCCTCATTACCTAAAGGTCGCCGGTTCGGTACCAGGTGACCCCAGGTCCACCCAGCTGTGATAGGGTGCCTAACTTTACACCTGGGGCAGTGAAGTCAGTCGAGTACAGTACCGGTCATAGTGCCTCAGTACCCGGCCATAGTGCCTCAGTACCCGGCCATAGTGCCTCCATGTATACTGAACGTTAAATATTTACTTCACCTTAATACCAACATCTTACCTTTCCATTTCATTACATAATAATTACAACGTTGTTATTATCACTACAACAATTAACCTGTATGAATTACGGTTCTTATGGCAGTTACAATTAATTACACAATCCTGTTGTTATTACATTAAGCTACACGACAGTTGATTACATTAACACTTACAATAATTACGATCAGTTACAGTAAGTTCCAGTAAGTTACAGTAAGTTACAGTAAGATACAGTAAGTTACAGTAATGATGGAATGCTTAGAGAGTTGAGGGAGATTACAGTGGTTAATACAGTGAACATCTGACAAATTGACTGACTGACTGACTGACTGACTGACTGACTGACTGATTGACTAACAAATTGACAGACTAACAGACAGACAATGAAACTGACTGTATGACTTAACATAATGACTACCTGACCTACTGACTTGACTGAGAGAAGCTTCCTCGTCACACCGTTCCGCCATTGACCTCTCGGTGGGATAAGAGAAGACTAATTAACAAAGTCAACAGAAAACGGGATGTGTACTTTTATGACGCGTTAAAGAAAATGGGAAAAGACACATAAGACGAGAGGAAATTAGTGAAGAAAATCTCTCTCTCTCTCTCTCTCTCTCTCTCTCTCTCTCTCATATTAACCTTATTCACCTGAGAGCTTCACCTAACCCACCTTGAGAGCTTCACTTACCCTGGGGGCAGAACAATGGTTATTTTAATGAGGCTTCACAAAGGCTTCCACCATTTAGTAGTTGAATTTGCCGAGTATTTTGGCATCATGGCCCGCCACCTCTTATGTACTTTATTATTATTATTATTATTATTATTATTATTATTATTATTATTATTATTATTATTGTTGTTGTTGTATTTTGTCTTTAGTCTGTTTGTAATGTTTTTTTATGTATATTTGTATTTATTATAATGCTTTTAACGTATCTGTCTATCTATCTGTCTGTCTGTTTGCCTGTCTGTCTGTCTGTTTGCCTGTCTGTCTGTTTGTTTGCCTGTCTGTCTGTCTGTTTGCCTGTCTGTCTGTTTGTTTGCCTGTCTGTCTGTCTACTGTGTGTGTGTGTCCTCTGTAGTACCTCAGGAACACCAAGAGCAACAGTGTTCATACTTGGCAAAAAGATTGTTTACACTGACGTCACTAGAGGCCACGTGTTCTGTGTTTACATTTTGTGTTGTGGTCGGTGGGTCCCCAGAGTGGCTGCCAGAGTGTGTTTAATGGTGCGTGTGACGGTGAGCAGCCATCCCAGGTGACCAGGTGTGTGTGTGTGTGTCTGTCTGTTTCTAATTTAGTTCGGTAGTTCAGTGGTTGAGTACAGGAGGAAGATGTACTCATTGTCTGAAGATGTACTCAACTGTCCTCTTAACACACCTCCTGCCGCCGTTGTGTTGACAGAGAGGTCATGTGTTTGTGTTGTGGATCACTCCGGTGTTTTATAGTGACTCAGCGAGGGATCTTTTAGTGATGTAAATAAAGAAAAACGAAAAACCTAACCTAACCTAAATCTAACTTAATGTTAACCTAACCTAACCTAACCTAACCTAACCTAACATAACCTAACCTAACCTAACATAACCTAACTTAACCTAACCTAACCTAACCTAACCTAACCTAACCACCCAGATAACGTTAAGGTGTTTAGTCATCACGTGGAATAAGTTACTTTACAATATTTAAAGTTATAAAAGTATATATATATTTTTTGAGGTGTGTCCAGACTTATTTAACTTCACATAATATATTAATAACACGTTTCATCATTTAAGCCTCGTTAATACGCTAATTACTGCATACTTAGTTATTTATTGATATTCTAATTATTTGTTCTAATGAGGTCAGGTGAAGTCAGGTCATGTTATTTACTGAAGCTTTTTCCGGGTTAAGTGTTGAGAGTAAAAAGGGCGCAGGGGACTAATTAAGTTGGGAGGTGCGTTTGTGTTACCTGAGGAGAAAACTTGATGTTAATTAACTCTCTGTAACTCTATGAGGGGACAGGTAATATTATTGATAATCTATAGAAATAATAATAATAATAACAACAATAATAAAAGTAAGAATAACAAAAATAATGATAATAAATTTTAATACTATCATACACACGATGTATTACAGTCAATTTATACACTACATAACTCTCAGTATACATCGATATACACAGGTGGCCAATCAGATTACTACACTGACTGTTTAGAGCCAATCAGGCGTGACGTACGGGTGACTGGGAAGTTGGTCAATTACATTACAGGTGGGAATGTTTCAACCAATCACACGCCGGATCTTATTAAACTACGTGGAGCACCTTGTCGACGATAGCCAATCAGATTCGTACCAAGATAGACTTTCCCAGCCAATCACGTGATATTAGCTAGGAGTGTTTGCGTGTATATGTCTGTCTGTCTGTCTTAATCTGTCTTTATTTGTTTCTTTTATCTGTTTTTCTCTGTCTGTCTGTCTGTAAATATGAGCTGTATATAATTAAAAAAACTCTCCATCTTTTATCATATGAATGTACGGTATGTATGTATGTATGTATGTATGTATGTATGTATGTATTTGTTTGTGTATGTGTGTTATGTCATGACTAATTACCTATGTTGTGTAAGGTGCCAGAGGGAACACCTGTTGGACTTACCTGGTCGTGTTGTGTTATGTTTATCATTTAACATTTGAGAGAGTAGAGAGAGAGAGATGATCTTAAGCTAACCTGACCCTAACCTAACCTAACCTAACCTGACCCTAACCTGACCCTAACCTAACCTAACCTAACCCTAACCTGACCCTAACCTAACCTAACCTAACCTGAGGGGAAACGCTTGCAAGAATGAAAACAAATGGTGGTGATTTATTTTCTGAATTTCCCCTCGTGGTGATGTATATTTGTCACCCCTCCCCTTACTCTCCCTCATCCCTTGTCTCCCCTCCCCTCTCCTCCCCTCCCCTCCCCTCTCCTCTTCCCCTCCCCTCCTCCCCCTCTCCTCTCCTCCCCCTCCCCCTCCTCTCCTCTCCCTTCCTCCCCCTCCCCTCCCCTCTCCTCTCCTCTCCTCCCCTCTCCTCCCCTCTCCTCCCCTCGTATATATGGATAACATTTTAAGGGATTCAGCCGAGAGGGATCGGGAGAGGGAGTGATATGGGGCCATTTCTTCCTATAATGGGGAGGGATTATATTTTCATGGGGGAATATCTCTCTCTCTCTCTCTCTCTCTCTCTCTCTCTCTCTCTCTCTCTCTCTCTCTCTCTCTCTCTCTCTTCTTCCTTCCCCTTCTATCTTCCCTTCCTCTCTCCCTCTTCTTCCCTCTTCCTCTTTTTCTCCTTCTCCCTCTTCCTTCCTTCCCTCTCTTCCTCTTAATCAGGTAACACAATGCAATTTCAAATGCAAATGTAGTAATCAAGTCTCAATCGACCAGGATCTCATTATTAACAATTATTCGACAGCTAGAGGAGAAAATACGCCAAATTATTTCACCCCATACGCCAAAATTAGTCTCAACCTCGCCAAAATTTGTCTCAACCTCGCCAAAATTAGTCTCAACTTCGCCAAAACTAATCCCAAACTCGCCAAATTAATCTTACCTGTACATATTACTAATTATTAAAGTGGGTGTCTTACCTGTGTCCTATTAATAGTGGAGCGATGATGTTGGTGATGATGATGGTGGTGATGATGGTGGTGATGGTGGTGGTGATGATGATGATGATGATGTTGGTGATGATGGTGATAGTGATAGTGGTAGTGGTGGTAATAATAATAATAATAATAATAATAATAATAATAATAATAATAATAATAATAATAAATAATAATAATATTAATAATAATAATAATAATAATAATAATAATAATGATAATAATAATAATAATAATATTAATAATAATAATAATAATAATAATAATAATAATAGTGTTTCATTTTATTGCTATTTATTTTAATGATGATGATAACGCTAATTACCATATCCACGCTAATGAGCTTACTAGTCGATCAGGCAGTTAGTGTGTGTGTTAATTTGTTTTTGTTGACCTTTATTGTCCAGTGATAATGATGATGACAATGATTATGATGATGATGATGATGATGATGACGACGATGATTACGATGATGATAATGACGTGTGGTATTTATATCGATGGTTATTGAACGTTGATACATAAACTACAACCCCAGAGAGAGTGGCACCTGGCACTAGGGAGGGGGGCAGGGGGTGTGGGGTGCCATCATCAGTGTCAACAAAGTGAAGTTTTTCCTGTGTGATCCTGAGGGAGGGGAGAGAATTCCAGGTATGGTCTTAATCTCTCTCCCTCCCTTCCTCTCACCCTCTCACCCTTCCTCCCTCTCACAATCCCTCTTACCCCGCTCCTCCCTCACCCCCCCCCCCTCTCTTTACCTCCTCGGGGGTTTCTGTATATAGTGTAGGCCTCTTTCTCTCTCTGTCTCTCTCTCTCTCGCTCTCTCTCTCACTGGGGAATGTCGAGTGAGGGAGTGACAGAGACTTGAGACACCATTTGTAGATTATGTGCGGTGAGACAAAGGAGGTGAGGAAGTGAGAGACATTAGTGAGAGGGAGAGAAGACCTGAGTGGTGCTTGGAAGTGAAGGAAGGAGAGGGAGACGGCAACAAGAAAGACGTAGAGAGAGAGAGAGATAGAATGAGAGACACAATAGAACAGAAAGTGAAATGAAGTGAGACAGATCTTTCCTTTTTTTTTCAGGTTTTTCCGTTCCCCTACCTCCTTCCTTCCCTCCTTCCCTCCCTCCTTCCTTCCCTCCCTGTCTCCCTCCGTCCTTCGTTATCTCCCACCCTGTCTGCCTGCCTGTCTGTCTCTGTCATAACACTAGAAGCAAAAGAAAGAGAAGCCGTAATTGTCTTCCTTAGGAGAAAACTTTTTTATTGAGATAGAGAGAGAGAGGACATGTGTACCTCTCAACCATCCTCATAACTCTAGTGTGTGTGTGTGTGTGTGTGTGTGTGTGTGTGCGGTCGGGAGTTGAGGGATTTTTTTTGTTCACCAGGAAGGAACAGGGATTTGGTAATTAAATTTTGGTGTCCCCAGTCAGTTTATGTTTGTGGAAAAGTCGATCTCTCTCTTTTGTTTTTCTTGTTTTAATGTAAGATATATTGGGGGGGCTTTTGTTTTGGTTGGGATATTGGCTTTTTTTTCATACGTGGTGTTTGTAAAAAGATAATGTTTTTTTTGTTGTTTTTTACGAATTATTATTGTTTTTTTGTTTTTTTTTACGTAAGAAATATTTGGGACTATCGTTCGTAAAAGAATTGGTTGTTTTTGTAGTGATGTTTTTGTATTAAATCCCGTTTTTGTGTAAGAAATACCAATAAAAGAAGAGAGGAACTGGAAGATACCATTGAGAATTTTTGAACAAGAGAAAGAAAAAAAAATACTGTAAATGCTTAAGAATTTTTCATGTGAAATAGAAAGAAGAATTGTAAGAAATATTTATAAACTAAAAAGGATTTAATTTTTGTCAAGAATTTATTGATAAACTAAAATAAAGGGAATTATTTGTACAGAAAACCGTCAATATATGGATAACAAAACACATAGAGAATAACGAAGGTAAATAGAGAGAAATGAAAGATTAAATACGACCTGGAAGAGACTTGTTGATACTGAAGGCTTGTGTACACGGCCGTATGTAAACAGTAAGAGGAATATACCTGCACCTGGAAATAAAGTGAGAGATGGAAATAATCTTGAGGGAGATATGTACGTGGTGTGATACTTATGGCGATAGACTGAGAGATGGAGGGAGATTGAGAGATAGTGAGAGAGAGAGAGAGAGAGAGAGAGGCAGATAATATTGGGGGAATTGAGATAAATAACAATAGAGGGAAATTTGACAGACAGACAGACAGACAGTGAAAATTGACAACGGAACACGGAAGTAACTCTTAATCGGGGTTATGTAAGCTTACTCGTAATTACTTTCCGCCGTAACTAAAAGTCCTGTCAGTTTATTTTTTATTTACTTATTATTTTTGCCATTCTTCAAATTATTTAGTTTTTTTTATATCTTATTTACTGATGTTTATAGTGTGTGTATTTTTCATTTGTGTTTTAATTATATTTGACTTTGATCGTGTTGTTATTATTATTATTATTATTATTATTATTATTATTATTATTGTTGTTGTTGTTGTTGTTATTATTGTTGTCGTTGTTGTGTTTGTTATTATTGTTGTTGTTGTTGTTGTCATAACTAGTCGTGTTTTTCGTGCTTTGAAGGTTGGGTCTCGTTAACTCACTACGTTGTTATGACGTTTGAACTCATATTGTTGTCAAAGTGAAAAGTTTCTGACTTCCTGGATTACTGTATGTGTGTGTGTGTGTGTGTGTGTGTGTGTGTGTGTGTGTGTGTGTGTGTGTGTGTGTGTGTGTGTGTGTGTGTGTGTGTGTGTATTTTGTCAGTGTGCCATTATGTTTGTTTGTCAGTGTATATTTCTATGTCTGTCTGTCTGTCTCTCTGTTTATGTCAGTGTGTCTGCCTAACTGTCTGTCTGCTTGTCTTTTTGGTGTCAGTGTCTCTGTCAGAAATTGTGTGTGTGTGTGTGTGTGTGTGTGTGTGTGTGTGTGTGTGTGTGTGTGTGTGTGTGTGTGTGTGTGTGTGTTCCACTATAGCAAAAATAAGTCGTATATAACGTGAAAAAATATTCCATGTCTAACGTAGCAGAAATAAAACATAGTTGCCTTATATTCCCTAACAAACAACCTTTACCTTATAAAAAATAAAAGAAATAAGACTTTTGTTTATGAGAAATTCCATCAGTCGCGAACAGGTAACAAAAGACAAAAATAGAATAGTTCCCTTCTCAGTATTCACAATAATACTTTTTTTACGTTCGTTTTCACATTCGGGACAAACTATAGAACAAATAACAAAATAACAATCCATGTTATCAATTACGACTGAAAAAGGATTTAAAAAAAAAACATTAAAATCGTATCTTCCAAATAAAAAACAATTACAAAAATAAAATATATCTTATATATTTCCATTCACATAACAATAATGCTTTAATAAAAAAAATATATTTCTCTAGATTAACAAAAGACGTCAAATAAATAACGGGTCAGGTATTAAAAAGAAATGAAGATCGCGTCACGTTCGAAAACACTTAATATAAAAGTATCACATCACCTATGGTAAGATCAGGTGAAAAATGCCATCTCTTCTATGAGTTACACGAGGGAAATACCCCGGTACTGTATAAAGCGGCTGGTGGCTCGGAAACGCTAGGGGGTGAATAAGATTTAATTTTCCGCATCAGATTAACGAAGACAAAACAAATAACCGATTTAAATATAATAATAATTGGATTGTTAGTTTTTCGTATAATTACAGGAATCACAATAGAATTATGAGAAGGTTTGAGTTAAGAGATATGACAGGAAAAATAACAAATTCACATCGTTATAAACACCCAAAATAATATAAAAGACAGGATATAAGGATCACGCAAAACCAAAGAAAATCATGACGAAATACGATTAAGAGTACCAAGAAAAAGAACAAAATCGCATCGTTCGGTGATTCCCTCCAAAATTATAGGGATGGGAATAGGATTAAGAGACTCGTGTATAGGGTCAAGGAGATGGGGTGGTTTTCGAATCAATTTGCAATGAGAGAGAGAGAGAGAGAGAGAGAGAGAGAGAGAGAGAGAGAGAGAGATGGTTATGGAGAAGTAACTTTATTTACAGATATAAATAAATGAATGAAGATTGGATCGCCCTAGACTCCCCCTCAGAGATAATGTTATCAAAATAGGATGAAGTGGTGGCTGGAATAGCGGGCGAGGAGGGAAGAACAAATGAAAATCGAATCCCCATATATTTTCCCTCCCAAAATAAGAGGTTTCGAATACGATAAAGAGGATTACAGTAGAATAAAAAAATATTGCCATAACTATCCACTCAAAATATACGGTTCAGAGTAGGATTAAGAGAGAAGAAAAAAATAGCATCGCTGTAATTCCTCCCTCCAAAAAAAATATAAGATTCAGAATTGGATTAATGGGATTTAGACAAAAGTCGCATCTCTGTAGATTCTTCCTACCTCATCCCCCACCCTCCAAAAAAATATAGAGTTCACAATAGGATTACCAAGACTTAACTAAACAAGGTCGCATCGCCATAAATTCCCACCCAAAATATAAAGTTCTGAATAGGATTAAGACCATGTTAAGGGGGGAGGGAAAGGGGTTAAGGAAGGGGGAAGGGACAAATAGGGAAGGTAAAGGGAGGGGTCTTGTTAGAATCCAATTGCAGAGAGAGAGAGAGAGAGAGACAGGTGGAACACAAACACGGGACCTTAATGCGATTCCGAGGAGCCATTAAAGTGTTCCCGATTGTGTTGTTGCAATTGTCTCGATACTCGATAACGTCTCAGATTGTTGTTGTTAATGGTGCCTAATACGTGAGTTTGTTTTTGTTTTGATTTTTTTGTCGTATTTTGTTTTTTTTGTTCGAATGATTTTTTGTAATTTTGAGTTTTCTGTTTTGTTGTGTTTTTTTCTTATCGTTATGTTTTAATTGTTTTATTTGTTGTGGTTTTGGTCTATTTTCATGTTTTCCTTAATTTTATTTTTATATTGGTAGGCCTATATTATTTTTTTTTAGTTTATTATTATTTTTTACTTATTCATTATTTTAGTTTCATTATTATTTTATTCTTAGTTATTTCTTATCACTGTTATTGTTGTTGTTTCAATAGTTTTTGTTACTTTTTGATTCGATTTAATTTGTTTAGGCCTTTTAAATTGTTTTCCTTGTTCGGTAATTTGTTGTGTGTTTGTGAACGTAATTGTGTATGTGTGTATATTTCAGTATTGATGCGTGTGTGTATGTGTGAGTGGTGGTTAAAGTTGTATGCGCCTCGATGTATGTATGTGTGTTGTATATGATATGTAGAAGAGAGAGAGAGAGAGAGAGAGAGAGAGAGAGAGAGAGAGAGAGAGAGCGTTCCCATAACAACGGATTATGGCAGGTATAAAAGTCGTTCTCACTTCACTCTCACTTCACTCTCACTTAACGTTCACTTCATTCTCACCTCGTTCACTGCTGTCACCTTTATTATGCTCTTATAGGTGCATTTGAATTATCATGCTCCCTGACGCTTTCAAATTATCAGGGGTTAAATAATCATGCTCCCAGACACACTCAAATTATCATGCTCCCTGACGCTCTCAAATTATCAGGGGGTTTAATTATCTTGCTCCCAGACACACTCACACACAGGAGGCTAAACACACACACTCACTCCGGTTGTTGAGTGTCTCACCGTTGACGTCACAATGTTTTCTTAGCTGAAGTTGTCCTGTGTAATGGTGTCTCTCTCTCTCTCTCTCTCTCTCTCTCTCTCTCTCTCTCTCTCTCTCTCTCTCTCTCTCTCTCTCTCTCTCTGTCTGTACCAATCACCGCCCAGTGAAAATAAATGTGTTGTTCTAATGAGTGTGTCTACAAGATATATCAGGCTACACCCAGGGGAGAGAGAGAGAGAGAGAGAGAGAGAGAGAGAGAGAGAGAGAGAGAATGGTAGACAGAACAGAGACATAAAATGACAGATTGACTAAAAAAGAGACAGGAGGACAGACAGACAGACAGACAGCTACAGCTTAATAACATCATGTAGAAAGTTTTTACCTGAAGTGGCTATCGAACCTTTGAGAAAAATACTGAAGGAGTGTTTGTCCTTCCTTCCTTCCTTCCTTCCTTCCTTCCTTCCTTCCTTCCTTCCTCATTTTCTCATCTATCTCTCTTCCTTTCTCTCTCTCTTCCTTCTTTCCTTCCTTCCTCTTACACGGTCTTCCCTTCTGCTTTTTCTTATTTGCCATCTTCCCTTCCCTTCTCTTCCCTCATCCCTCACTTTTTGTATCTCTCCTCCTCCTCTCTACCTCACCTCCTCCTCCTCCTCTCTACCTCACCTCCTCCTCCTCCTCTCTACCTCACTTCCTCCTCCTCCTCTCTACCTCACCTCCTCCTCCTCCTCTCTACCTCACTTCCTCCTCCTCCTCTCTACCTCACCTCCTCCTCCTCTTCTCTTACGCTCATTTGAAAATTTCCTTTGCCTGTCATGTGTGGCCGCGAGTGAAGAGCTTAGAGAATTTTATTGTCACTGTTGGAAGACCTGGTATTGTTGTTGTTTGCTGCTGCTGACGGTATTGTTGTTGTTTACTGCTGTTGACGGTATTGTTTACAGGGTGTTGTTTACTGCTGTTGACGGTATTGTTTACAGGGTGTTGTTTACTGCTGTTGACGGTATTGCTTACAGGGTGTTGTGGGCTGCTGTTGACGGTATTGTTTACAGGGTGTTGTTTACTGCTGTTGACGGCATTGTTTACAGGGTGTTGTGGGCTGCTGTTGACGGTATTGTTTACAGGGTGTTGTGGGCTGCTGTTGACGGTATTGTTTACAGGGTGTTGTGGGCTGCTGTTGACGGTATTGTTTACAGGGTGTTGTGGGCTGCTGTTGACGGCCGGTATTGACGTTTTCTATTATTGGTAATGATTGGCTCAGGAGGTGAAGCCTCTCTCTAAGGCCCTGGTTGTGGGTTTTCCTGGAGCTGGTTGTTGTAGCAGCTGATGGTTGTTGTAGCGAGTGTAGTGTTCTTGTAGCTATCTACCCTTAGGCGGCTGGATGTCCCGTCAACTTCATCTTTTATTAAAAAGTTTCTTCAGGCTCCGGTTGTTCCCTGACCTGACTTATTAAACGATATGTCCACCAGTCTGTCCGGGCTCAAAGCTCAGAAGCCTTTTATTGTAGTAACGTGTAGTAAAAGTAGCTGCTGTTCCAAGTTCTGATAATCCTTGGAATTATTTTACTATGACCTGGTATTTCAAGACCTGGTATTTGAAGACCTGGTATTTCAAGACCTGGTAATTCAAGACCTGGTATTTCAAGACCTGGTATTTCAAGACCTGGTATTTCAAAACCTGGTATTTCAAGACCTGGGTTACACAGAGGCAGCCACCACCACCTAGCCAGCCGCACAGTAGGTCACAGTGCCTCGTGTCCGGGTTAAAGACAGTCGTTCATAGTTTTTACGTCAGTTTGTGGTGCATGAAAGGCCATGTTAGACTCGTACCACGGCCATGTTAGACTCGTACCACGGCCATGTTAGACTCGTACCACGGCCATGTTCTCAACACTTTTCAGCTCATTCTCCACCTCTCCTGACTTGACTGATGAACTTTCCTTTTGGTTCTGTTTTCAAGAGCAGCTTAACGCAGCAAGGGACTCAACTCTTCATTTTTCTTTATTCTCTTGATGTTGTTTATCTTGTCAAACCTAACCTAACCTAACCTAACCTAACCTAACCTAACCTAACCTAACCTAATCTAAACTAACATGACCTAAACTGACCTGAGGGATACAGTCGTTATGTTTCTGTTTACATTCAGCCATCAAACTGTAACCTGATCCCCAATTTACTGATAAAGGCGATATTACACGGGTATGCCTCCCTCACCTCACCTCTGTGGCCCCTGAGAGAGAGAGAGAGAGAGAGAGAGAGAGAGAGAGAGAGAGAGAGAGAGAGATGTGACCTGAGGAAGATGAAAGTCTCTACTGATTTCCGGGTCAAAGGTCAGGCAGGGCTGTGTGTGGTGGTCAGAGTCATGGCTTAATATGGCTTTTTCACAGGTCCTTTATATTCAAGGAGAGGGAATATTTCTTATGAATATTGAGGTCAGAGGTCAGAAGTTAAAGCCGAAGAGGTCATGGAGGAATTTTGCTGTTATTTTCTTATATTAACTTAGTGAGAGAGAGAGAGAGAGAGAGAGAGAGAGAGAGAGAGAGAGAGAGAGAGAGAGAGACTTGTGTTGATGATGAGAAGAGAAAAAGAAAAATTCAGTTCACTTAAGAATCAAATCCATGTAAATTTTATGCCAACAGCCAGACTGAGTAATGTGTGGAAGAACTACACTTGAGGATGTTACAGAACTCGGGAGGAGAGACCGCCATGTACAGTGTTAATATAATGATAAAAAAAATAAGTATTGCTGAATCAGGAGCCTTTGTGGTGCTGTTGTCACTGAATCTAGTATGTTAATTTACCCCCAACATGATTAATGACGAAGTGACTGTGTGTGTGTGTGTGTGTGTGTGTGTTGTGTGGCACAGAGTTGGCGGGTGGCTGCGTGTGCGTGCATGCGTAAATATGAGTTGATGGCTGGAGGAATGCCTTGATGTGAGTTAAGAGATGTATGAGTTAACGTACATCCTGTCCATTAAGTGTGTGTGTGTGTGTGTGTGTGTGTGTGTGTATGTGTGTGTGTAAGACTTAAATCAATAATACAATAATTAACACATCCAGTATTCTCTTGTGTTGATGTGTGTGTGTGTTTGAGTAATGTTCACTAATTTTGTCTTGTACTGAAGCACCCGGCGTCTGAATCACTGAAGCACACGGCGTCTGAATCACTGAAACACACGGCGTCTGAATCATTGAAGCACCCGGCGTCTGAATCATTGAAGCACCCGGTGTCTGAATAACTGAAGCACCCGGCGTCCGAATCACTGAAGCACCCGGCGTCTGAATCACTTGTGTGGTGTTGACGAATTGTTTCCTTGGCTGAAGATAATGTGTTTTAAAGCCGCTACCTCCTCCAGAAAATCTTTGGGAGGGATTCTGAGCAACACGAGACGTTTTCTTTGGTGGAATTTCACTGAGAGAACACGAGATATATGGAGCATTACGATTTCGCTAAAGGTTTCCGAAGTTCATCATCGTATTTCAATTAACACTCAAGCGGTTCTGGCAGCTTCAAGTAGCATCAGTATCAATGAAGTCATCTCAGTAATATCAAGTTTATTCTAAAAGTACCAGCAGTTTCCAGTATATGATGCACCTGGAAGCAGAGAGACGCTTCCGGTATCTCCATTGAATTTCCAGCAGCACAAAGAGCAATTCCGGTGTATTGACAGTACTCCTGATAGCATTAAGACATTCTCGGAGCATCTCCTTGCAGTTTCCAATAACACAAAAGACTTTTACAATATCCACGTGACATTCCTATAGAGAAGTCCTTCCAGTATCATTGAAGTTCCTGGAAACACGGAGGAGCTTCCAATATCCATATGACATTCCTATTAGAAACGTCTGTGCAGTATCATTGAAATTCTTTGCAAACACAAAGGCTTTTCCAGTACCCACTTAGGACCCGTGTCAGAAAAGTCCTGCCAGTATCATTAAAACCCTCTGGAAACAAAGGTATTTATAATATCCACAGACAACTGCTTCCAGTTTCCAGTACCAATGATACGTAATGGACACAAAGCGGCGTTTCCAGTACTTGAGTCAACCAAGATGGCCTACTAGTCTGAAATATTTCGAGTATAAACAGAACGTTATGAAATATTGCACTTAACACCAAAGCTTTCCCAAGTTTTAAGCTTGGGCTTAAAGACGGGCTCCAAGACGTTTCTCCGTACAGTAAAACATTTCCACTCGCGTCATGATACTTACCTCCCAGTAAGGATGTTTCCTGGTGTATGTAAGGCACTTGCTGTTGGATCATGGTATATCCTGTTGCATTAACCTGTTTCCTGGTTCACCATGATGCTTCCAGTAACATCAGGGGGTTTCCAGTATGTCTGTGGAGTTTCCGATTACATAAAGATGAATGTAAGTCGCTTCATGGAGTTTCCAGTAGCACCATAGAGATTCCAGTATCACTTACGGTGTTCTCAACAACATCATCATGATATCCAATAGCACTAAGTCGTTTCCAATAGCACTAAGGCTTCCTCAGGATTCCCGTGGAATTCCCAATAGCACTTAGGCATTTTCAGTTACCCCAGGCAATATAGTTTTTTCTCCAAGTGGGTCAAGATCTTTTCAATAATACCAAGATCTTTACAATAACACCGAGATCATTTCAATAGCACCCCTATACTTTCCAGGAGGGCCGAGAGGGCTTCCAGTAGGCCTTCACTTTTCGCCTCAGGGTTGAACGTGGTGTGTCCTCGTTGACTTATAAGTAACGCTGTTTCTTTGGTATTATTACTACAGCTTTAGGCTGTCTCCAAGATGCAAATGCCGAGCTTTACTTTTCTCCTCAAGGTGAGAAAAAAAGAAAAATTCTATTGTTGGCATTTCTGTGGTAGGTGGACGGACACCGCTCATACCTCTGTTGTGTTCGTCCGTCTAAGACTCTAATGCGACTCTTGACTTGAGAGTTCTTGTGTAAAATGAGAGGATGATTTTATTATTATTATTATTATTATTATTATTATTATTAGTATTATTATTATTATTATTATTATTATTACTATTATTATTATTATTATTATTATTATTATTATTATTATTATTATTAGTATTATTATTATTATTATTATTATTATTACTATTATTATTATTATTATTATTATTATTATTATTATTATTGTTATTATTATTATTATTATTATTATTATTATTATTATTAGTATTAGTATTATTATTATTATTATTATTATTACTATTATTATTATTATTATTATTATTATTATTATTATTATTGTTTATTATTATTATTATTATTATTGTTATTATTATTATTATTATTATTATTATTATTATTATTATTATTATTATTGGCTCCGCTAAAGTGAGTCCAGTATTCGTCTTTCTTGACATGACATTATTTTTTGTTTTTGTTGTCCTGTGTTTAATCAACCTAGTGACCGCCATTTTTGTCCCCAGTCTGATGGAAGTATTTGTGTGGGGGGGGGGGGGGGGAGGGGGGATCTTGTTTTGAAGGCCTCCATCATGCTACCAACGCCTACTGTAGTGATGACGTAAACATTGGAAGCTGGTTAGTCAGTTCTGTGTTGTATATTGGAGCTGTTATGTGATTTTAAAGTTGATATTTTTGGTCATTATTGATACATTGGAGACTACTTTTGACTATTAACTAAGTGTGACTATTGGAGATTACGTATGATTATTGGAGACTACGTGTGACTATTGGAGACTACGTGTGACTATTGGGGATTACGTGTTACTATTGAATGATAATATCTAACGTGTCCATGTTATCTTATCATCCTCAGAGCGGGAAGTCAGGGGGGTACTACATGACCCACTCCTACCCCCCAGGAGCACCGCAGCCCAACGCCGGGGTGGCGCCCATACCCAGGGGACCAAGACCTCCCTACCCCGCAGGTGAGTTACTCCTTTACTTTATACCTGTTATCTATGTGTTGGGGAGTCTTGGTGATAGTGGTGATGCTGTTGGTGGTGGTGTGGTGATGCTGGTGTACTGATGGTGTTGGTGAGAGAATGGTGGTGTTGGTGAACTGGTGTTGCTGGTGATAGTGTGATGATTGTGTGGTGGTGGTGTGGTGATGCTGGTGTACTGATGGTGTTGGTGAGAGAATGGTGGTGTTGGTGAACTGGTGTTGCTGGTGATAGTGTGGTGGTGATGATTGTGTGGTGGTGATGATTGTGTGGTGGTGATGATTGTGTGGTGGTGATGATTGTGTGGTGGTGATGTGTTGCAGGCTTGGGTTTAAAAACAGACTTGTGCACTGAAATGCAAATGCTTAAAATAAATCAAATGTAACTTCAAATGTTATCAGACACAGCCAGACGCCCCGTGAGGTGTGAGCCGAGGTGTGAGCCGGGGTGTGAGCCGGGGTAATCACTCCTCTCAACCGCCGCCGCTATAGGACCGGGTCAGTTTGGTGGCCGCTGACCTTGTGAGGTGTTACCATGACGAGTGGAGCAGATTTGGAATTTGGGATTGTATATTTAAATGCAAATACAAACACAAGTACAGACCAGATGACATTTCTGTATGCAAATGTATTTGAATTTGAACCCAAATGAGGTGTGGTGGTGTTAGTGTGGTGATGGTGGTGTTGGTGTGATGATGATAGAGTTTGTGGCATGATAGTGGTGTTGATGCAGTGGTGTTAGTCTTAGTGGGGTGGTGATGCCCGTATGGTGTTGCTGTAGTGGTGATAATGTTAATTTTCGGATTATGTTATTGTGGTGAAGATGATAGTGTGGTGGTGATGGTGATGGTGACATATTAATGATGGTGACAAGATGATGATAGCGACATGGTGATGGTAACATGATGATGGTGGTGACTTAGTAATGATGGTGACATGGTGGTGGTAGTATGGTGATGATGAGATATGATGGTGATAGTGACTTGGTAGTGATAGTGAGGTATGGTGAATGTATGGTGACGATGGTGTCTTGTTATTCCCTAAAACTATCTGGCTCTATATTTTAAACATATCTGGCTCTAGTTTAAGGATCTGGCTCTGTTGTAAGGATATCTCGCTATTTTAAGGATTTGGCTGAGGAAGGAGACTCAGTATAAGGCTCTTGCTTCCTAGTATACATACCTGACTCTAGTGTAAGCATCTGGCTCTAAACACCTGATTCTAGTTTAAACATATGGCTCCCTAGAACTGACATAGGGTGTGTCCAATACCTCTGCCCCCCCGCATGTGAAAACCTGACCTTTTGTGGCTCTGTAATAGACAGTTCAACTTATATGCAACAAGACATCTTTTTCGTGTGCATCAGATTTTACTATGCAACATAAATTCCCTTTTTTATTAGTATGTAACAAACAGATTTCATGTCAGACAGATTTTTTTCGCATGCAACTGATGCCGTGTTGGTAGAATACTTCCTCTCATTGCAACAGACAGATATTTCCTCGTGTGGCATAGACGTATTTCTGTCTTTATCATGCAGATTTTCATTTACAGTAAAGAAGGATTTCGTATGCAACAAACTGGGTGTCGTACTCATTGAGATTTTCTTTTGTAAACGTAATTGACAGATTTATGCAGGAAACCGATTTACATACGCCTTGGAGACCATCTTTTGCTATAATCTGGTTTTTAAAATATATTTTTATCAACATGACACCGATTTTTGGGTTACATTGACCAGATTTTTGTAACAAGAAGACAGAGATATACTGACACGCAATAAATAAATTTCCATACTCAGTAAACGTACAACACACCCCATCTCTGTAACAAATTGCACAACGTAAAATTCAACACACCGATATGCAACAAGGCTAACCTATTTTACAGGCAATTGTCTTTTATGCAATGCCGATATTGCAACATATTCATTTTTATGTAATCCTGATATGAAATAAACTGAATTTAGTTTGGTTAGGTACTATCTATGTTAGGTTTATGTACAGTCGCCTGCACTTATACTTGGTATAGTGGCTGGCACATTTTGTGAGATGTGGCAGCACCGTATTTGTTTACATCGTATTAAAACTCCCGGGATGGTCCCAAAGAACGTCACAATACTAACCAGACTAAGGACGCTAGATAAGCATTCCACAGTGATGCCACATCTCACATTACGCACCAGCTTCTGTACCAGGTAGAAGTGTAGGCGACTGACTTACTCTACCTTCATTCACGTGTTGGCCCAGGTGCCACTTCTGCCCGTCCTGGCCATTCATTTTCCCGATAGAGGAGCAACTTGAGTTATGATTGGTGGAGGTAAATATAAAATGTAAAAGAGTGAGGAACAGGGTCATATATCTCACGGTGTAGGGGCGTAACATCTCACCTTATTTATGGCCGGGTCTGAGACGCTTCTAAGACGTGTTTACAAACTCCCTTGATGTTTGTGTTTACAGAGTGACTCGAGAGGGTTACACAGGCAGGATATTTAGATGTGTAGTAGTATCATAGTGTGTGTGTGTGTGTGTGTGTGTGTTTTAAGACTTCCACCAGGCGCTAAGTAAACACAGAATCAATGGACTCTGTAAACATTAAAAGGACTATCTGAACCTGTACATCCTGGGAGTTAAATGCTATCGTGGTGGAGTGGTTATGGTACTGAGCTGACAGCCTAAGTTGTCCTGCGTTCTAATCTTCACTGAGGACGTAGAGTGTGTGTGATGGATAGGTTCCGGTGAGAGCTGTTGCTGCTGTCAGTCATGTTATCTAAGCTCAGTCACATCAATTACCCGCCAAAAATGATTAAATCGAACTGCAGTGTCAAAGGTATATTACTTTACCCTTTGGCTCCTGGAGAGTTAAACCATCGGTCCCGAAGGATTAAACCATTGTCATCAAAAGTTTAAGCCATCGTCGTCGAAAGGTTAAAACATCGTCCTCAAAGGGTTAAACCAGTGTCCTCAAAGGGTTAAAACATCGTCATCAAAGGGCTAAACCATCGTCCTCAAAGGGTTAAACCATCGTCCTCAAAGGGTTTAACCAGTCTTATTTTGTGTTCGACACTTATATGTAAAGTTGGCTTTACTAAAATAAGGTAAGAGACAAGTTTTCCTTCGCTCCTAAACCCGCTATTTCGAGGAATTGTTGTGTTGAAGAAAAGTTGTAGCTGACCTCAGGAAAACCTTGTCTTCACCCCTGGAAATGTCATGGACGCAGTGTGGATTTTGTCCTCAGTTTTCCTCCTCAAAGTCCAGCCACCACCAAGCTCCATGTTATCTTGTTCAGGTACAGTTCGCTTCTTCTCCTGAACCACGAACCCTCGAAAGATTCAAACTCATGAACCCGAAACAGAATAAGGTATCAATCTACGGACTCACTTCTTTTGTCCAATTACCAAAAGTACTTTCTCCCCTTGACACGATAGATAAACGTGCCAGTAACCCCGTCTGTAGCTATCTCGAGGCGCTTATATCACAAATGTGGTTAGAGATAGAAGACTTTTTTTTCAACCAGCTCGCGGTACTTGACGGCTGGCACACATGGCTCTTGCTGGGGTCGCCTCGTAAATGTTGTTGAGGCTCGAGTGCACCCTTCACTATCTGTGTGTGTGTGTGTGTGTGTGTGTGTGTGTGTGTGTGTGTGTGTGTGTGTGTAAAAAGTCAGGTACCTCACCCACTTCATGTCTTGGTGTATGCTGGTGTCGTGTCGTATATACATAACACACATACATATATACGTCCAGATTTCATAGCTTTAACCTTGTCTGTAGTAAGATACATAAGACTTGTGTTGGGTGGTGTATGACCCAGCCAGCTGAACCTTCCTAAATCTAAAGCAACAACAACAAACTTAAGAACGCGAGGTTAAATAAACGTGAGGAAGGCTGATGCTCCCTCACTGAGCATCTGTCTGTCTGTGTGTTGGTTTATAAGAGTCTTCTGTATCTCATGAAGGAGTACAGACAGTGACAGGCAGCCTTCAATACCGTGTTTAGTGCATCAGTGAACAAAGGTATTCTGGTGACTTGATTCCTTCAGGTCATCGATGTTGGACCTTTTAAAGTTTTTTTGTCACTGTCTCCACACTGGCCACATCTCTCGCCTGCTACAGCACATCACACACTGTGCCTTCAAATACGAGAGTGGCGGTGTAGTTATTGCAGGAAACTGTCCGTGGTTATATTTGCGTCGCTTTGATGCATTGTTTACAAATGTTGCAGAAAATGGGAAGGTACCAAGATGAAGGAGGACACTTGAGTACAGCGACACAACCCCATTAACTATAACAGTTGCTGCGTAGCGTAATAACTCCACCACTGTGTGAGTGTCAGTGAGTCACATGCTGGGGCCGGGGCTTGGCCGAGTGAGGGCCGGGGCTTGGCCGGGTGAGAGCCGTCATCCTCTCGTGACGACAGTGTAAACTATAGAGATGCCCACCGCCCTATGAGACGTACCCCCACACCTGATGCTGGGTGGGGTCATAGGTCACCCAGGTGTTGTGTGTGGAGTCAGAGGTCACCCAGGTGTTGTGTATGGGGTCAGAAGTCACCCAGGTGTTGTGTGTGGGGGTCAGAGGTCACCCAGGTGTTGTGTGTGGGGGTCAGAGGTCACCTAGGTGTTGTGTGTGGGGATCAGAGGTCACTCAGGTGTTGTGTGTGGAGTCAGAGGTCACCATATGTGTGATGGTAGCCAGGGATCACCAGGTGTGAGAGGGTCACTATCCTGGTTGTGGAGACAAGAGATGGCATCTAGTTGTTGTAGAGTCTCAGTGCAGTTATGACGCCATGTTGTTGTTTGTGTGGAAGCTTAGTGAGCCAGTTAGCTGCTTTCTCACCTGCCTAGTTAGTGGCAGTACAGTAGTATGTAATAATCGGGATCCTGACCAAGCACATGACAGATGTTGTGGTGTCTGCAGCAGGGGGCGTGGCACCCCCTAAACCTCAGCGGTACGCGGGCGCTCCGGGCGGGCCGGCGGGTGGGCCCCCAGGGCTGATGGGCATGAAGGGCGGCTTGCGGCCCTCGGCACCCCCACCCGGACCGCCCACGGGGCCTCCTGACGGCCCACGCCCACAACACATGGCGCGCTCCTACTCCTCCTACTCCTCCTCGCCAGAGAGACTCGACCTCCTGTACTCCTCGCAGGGTCAGTGCCACCTCCCTTATGGCCACCACTAGTACTCTTCAGTGCCAGCCTGGCCCCCCTCCCCGTGCATGACCTCCTGGCCACCCTCCCCGTGCATGATTCTCACCACTCCTCCCTGGTTCCCTCCCCCTCCCCGTGCACGACTCGCCGCTCCTCCCTGCCCCTCCCCGTGCATGACTCGCCGCTCCTCCCTGCCCCTCCCCGTGCATGACATCACCCACCACCTCCACCACATAGTTAACAAGAACTCATCTCCAGGTACACATCCATATACCCCGACAGAGCGACAGTCATAGAGAGAAAGAGAGAACTATTTCACTTCCAGCATGCCAAGGGCCTCGCCACCACCACCATCATCACCCTGAGGCCCTCACTGATGCATGATACAATGTACCTGTCATCTTGCTGCTGCTCTCAGCTCAGCTCAACTTCTGCCAAAATTTTTGCAAAATTTCTTAATGTTTTTTTACACTTTTTTCCAGTTGATTCACAGTAGTATTAAGGGTCACTCACGGGGCACACTGCTGACCCAGTGTGTTTACTGGAGACGTTAATAGTGTGTTTGCGGGACCAACAACTACCTGTGTTATGGCACCTGTGACCCTTTAAGGTGACTCTTGGTACAAACAATCACCTGCGTTCGCGAAATATAACCTTGTATGTTTGTATCGTCAACCCAGATGAACTGTTGTTTAGGGTTCACCTTAATGGTTCACCGGTAACGTAACACAGGTAGTTGTTGGTCCCATAGACCCTACATTAACGCCTCCTGTGGTGTGCCAATTATGGAAGTAACGCTTTAAGCTGGTGAGTGTGTTCCTCCGCGCGCACACATCTAGTGTCAAAACAAAGGAAGATAAATGAATGCACCAGAGGGAAGGTTAGGGGAAAGGGGAGGGATTTTTTACCCTCAAGTAAAAAGGACAAACGTATATTTAGGGGAAAAGGGGAAAGAAAAATTAGATTGTTTACGCCAGTGTGCCTTGGATGATAGGATGGCCTGATTGGGTAACTTTGTTTCCTACGTCAGATGTACCTCCTGCTTATTGGATGGCTTCAGAGATATGCTCTACCTCCCGATTGGCTAGATTTGTCAGTGACGTCAGCGATTGGCTAGATTTGGTTTGTCGGCAATGATGCACCTCATGATAGGCTGGAATAGACAGTGGCATCAACGATACTCTTTATTGGCTAGAATTGCTAGAGCCGTCATGTATATAAAGTACCTTCTGATTGGTGTCATTTTCCATTAACTCAAGGAAACACCGCCTTATTTTTTGGCTAGATTTGTCTGTGACTTCATGGACGTCAGAAATAGCTCCTGTTTGGCCTTTGTGTTAGTGGCGCCAAAACTAACTCCTGGTTGGCCAGATTAATTAGTGACGAGTTTTATTTCTAAGATGACCTTCATTTTTTTTGTGATGTGACTGGTGCTTTGTGATTGGTCGATATTTCATCCAATAAAAAAGACTTATCATTAAGTCATTCGAGGTCACCTGATGTACCCGCTTCAGGTGACCCAATATACGTACCTTAGCTCTCAGTATCCACTCCAGTTAATTCAGTATCCGCACTCCAGTCGTATTCATTAATTATGTTTATTGTGCAACTTACCCGCAGTGTAGTTAACTTATATCCGCACCCCACATAGTACACTCATCCGCAATTCTGCAACCGCAAAAAACTCACATATCCGCACTGTTGTTACCTCACATATCCGCACTACACGTGACTTATCCGCACATTAGTATACCGCACGTATCAGCTCTTGAGCTTACGTTCACCACACCTGTCCACCACAATGGACCACCACACCTTTCAACCACACCCGTCCACCACACTCGACCACCACACCTGTCAACTACATTCATTTACCACACCTTTCACCCACTCCTGCCCACCACCACACCCGTCCACAACCACACCCGTTTACCACCGCACCTGTCAACCACACCCATCCTCCGTACCTATCGCCCAGCACACCTGTCCATAGAGTGCTCCCCCAACCCCCCGGCCGAGAAAGAGTTGGCCCAGTCCAGGACACTCGGTCGAGTCAGCTCAGCGCCCACCAGAGAGGAAAAAAATAAATAAATAAACTCCTAAATCTTGCCTTGCCACAGGACTCAACCCGTGTCTCTTGAGATCTATCAACAGTTCCGGACGCTTATCACTGTATCTGGAGATTAGTAAAGGGATTAATTAGGGATTAATGAAGGTATTAAGGTATCATAATCCCAGAGACTTGTTTACGACGCCAGGGATTACAACATCTTGGCGAACGAGTAAGAAACAAAAATTGCAATGGTATATTCTCTTTCAATGCAACAGGATTTTTGGATTTTTTTTTTGTGTTTATAGGTTTCAAAGTTGGTATAACACACACACACACACACACACACACACACACACACACACACACACACACACACACACACACACACACACACTACCTTTGAGGCCCTTAACACAATTCCCTAAGTCAGTGATATATCCATCCTCATAACTTCACTTACGAGAAATATTACGTCTTAGGAAACTTTGAGAAGCAGAGATTAGGTTAGGTTAGGTTAGGTTAGGTTAGGTGAGGTGAGGTTAGGTGAGGTGAGGTGAGGTGAGGTGATGTTATTGACGAGACAGAATCTTTGTGACCGCCTACACGTCAATACCTTCTATCAGTGCTGGCGAAAATGAGGTCGACCTTACCTGTTTATTATGGTGAAGCAGGTGACCTAACTCTTGGAGGAGGAGGGAAGGAAGGAAGGAGGTAGAGGAGAGGATAAAATAACGAGGAAATGTTTGTCCTAATAAGAAAGAGAGTGAGTGAGAAATGAATATACCAAGCTGGCATTATTATTATTATTATTATCATTATCATTATTATTATCATTATTATACAGCAGCTGAGTCATAAGCCTTCATTCCTCAAAAATATTCTTCAT